>JAOTRS010000004.1:9754734-9768825 GCA_028565755.1 Dinotopterus cunningtoni
CCAGATCAAGATCAGGGGCCTTCGTGTGTTCCGAAGGGCCAAAGACTATCACCTCAGTTTTCTTTTCATTAAGGGATGTATTCAGTAGCACAAAGCCAGGTTCAAGCATCTACTGTGACTTCATACTTCAAATAACTATTTTTTACTTCAATAAATAAGATTTTGCTTATGGATCCAGACATTTGGGGCATTATGGATCCAGACATCCAGACAGTGTACACTTAAAGTACAAGTAAGTCCATGGTATTTTACGTATGAGCCAAACTTGTGATGAAAGTTCTTTTAAATGAGGGCATAAAAACATTTTGCATTTACAAAGTTTCTTCATTTTGCGAAGCATTTTAATGGTTTTAAAGAATGTCTATAAATGGCAATCCCAGCCAAAGGGGCCAGAGCTTACTGCAGTCGCTCCTGTGGACATTTAACGAGTGGTACTCCTGATACTCCTAAGACGCATCTGTCTGTGGGAACTGTACTCACAAACACCACTCGAATATTACAGGAACTCAGCTGGAGTTATTGCCACATACCTGTACAGGCCTGACCTTGCTCTTAGCGATATCTACGCATTTGTTTCTAGGAATTCCTAGGAGGCCGGCATACTTAGAAAGCTTTCTAATTTGATGGTCTCCAAGCACTAGTGAAATGCTGGGATAAGTGCATTAGTGTGGAACGGGACTATATAGGAAATAAACATTTTGTACTCTCGCAAATGTGTTGTTATTCTCCTCATATCAAAAGTCCTAGTTTGACTTGAAGACCCCTCACCTACAGGTGTATGCTCTTTAGGATACATAAACTTAGAGCTTTGTCCCTCATGAATGTATGTTGAAATAGTCAGAAGGCTAAAGCTGAACAAAACAACAGTTGTATATGAATATTACAAGGTGTACCCAAAGTTTCATAAATGGGAGAAATTTACAGTTTTTGCAAAATGTAACAGTGTTTACAAAACATCCTTGACTTGATTTTCTTTGTAAGTCATTTATCACTCATGATGAACCCATCTTATACATGTTTTGCATGTAACCGCAATTTGAAAGTGTTTCCTTTAAATGATCTGTGTACTGTACCTTTCCTGATACACCATGGCCTTCACGTGCCACCACAAGTAGAAATCAAGTGGCCTAAACCTTGGGATCTCTGAGGCCACTCCAAGGGACCACAGCGTCCAATCCAAGAAGCCAGAAGGTGTTGATCCTACCATCCCATGTGTTTAGGCACGTTTGGAACACCCTGGAGTATTCAAGTTATAAGAGCTTATAACTGTCAGCAGGTTTCTGACCTAGATACAGACCAGCACTGCAGTACTCACACAGTATTTGCCTGAAATCTCACAGCAAGTTTGGCCTGACAGCGAGAATTAGGAGTTTCATGCAATGAGTTCCAGAGCTGTTAAGAACAGTGATGCAGGAGGAGTAAGAAGACGCGAGTACAGGGGAGAGCGATTGATAGAGTGAGAGTGCAACAGAGAAAGAAAGAGAGAGAGGATCTCATCTAGTTGATTAGCTGTGCCGAGGGTGCAGATCAGCAGCACGTCTGTTTACGGCTGACCACAGTGAATAGCCACACTGTACCTCTGAATGAAAGAGCCTTTCAGAACCCATACCTACTAGGGGGAGAGAGAGAGAGAGAGAGAGAGAGCATATTGGTGGATGAAGGCTTGTAGCAAGGGCAGATAAGTGATCTTTTCACTTTTGTCTAAGGGTGCTTTCACATATGTAGCATTCAGTCGTTTTTGAGCCCTGGTGTGTTTCTCCCTCAGTGCCATTCAGTTAGGAAGGTGAGAACACAGCGACCACACTCGTTTAAGGACAACCAGTCAGAGACCATCAGAGGTATGGTTTCAGTTAGATTCCAAGCACAATCTAGCACTATGAACAAAGCATGAGTGTATGCTTCAGGAAGCCCATGCAGAAACATTCAGCTTGGCCTAACAGGTTACCAACTGCCAAGTCACAAACCAAGCTGGTCAAGCTGGTAGACCTTCATTGCAGCTCATACAGTAAGTTACTCACTCACTCACTCATTGTCTATACCGCTTTATTATGTGTTCAGGGTTGTGGGGGGGCTGAAGCCTATCCCAGGAGACTTAGGGCACGAGGCGGGTTACACCCTGGACAGGGTGCCAATCCATCGCAGGGCACACACACTCACACACACTCCAGGGAATTTGGGAACACCAATAAGCCTAATCTGCAGGTCTTTGGACTGTGGGAGGAAACCGGAGTACCCGGAGGAAACCCACCAAGCAGGAGGAGTAACAGTAAGCTACATTCTAGCTAAAGAAACCCTAAGAACACACATTCAAAGGGGAAACCTAGCTTCATGTGGCTAATTATAAATCATTACTTTGCTACAACTGTGTACTGTGATGTCAAACTGTGCTAAGTGACTTAAATAGATTTTCAATATGAGCATATTGTGAGGTCACGAAAGTCTTTACAGTTAAAGCAGAAGTTTTGAGGTTAAACAAAACAAATAAAATATATCATATACTACACAGCCTGCTATTTGTGTAATGTTTATCTCTCTCGGCAAATGAATGACCTCTAACTGCTGTCTCACTGCTCTTCTGGAAACAGTGTGCATTCAGTGGTAGCTAAAGGTCAATCAGAGTGCACTGCCAGCAGACAGAGTTCACTCCAGTTCTCCTGTTCCCATGAAGCAAAGTGCACTGAAAACCAAGCCAGCTAGACTAAGGCAGATAGACCTAAAGTGCACTTCAAGGCAAATGGAGATGAAGTTTTTCAGGGCATTCGGAAGCAGATAGCACTCTGAAGGAAGAATAAACGGAGTGCATGTCGAGGCATACACAGCTGCACAGGCAGCCAAATATGAATGCACTCTGAGAAGGATGGAGAAAAAGTAGTCATTAAATGTGGAGTACACAAAGGAAAAGCAAAATGGACTAATCCAGGCTAAGCACAATGCAATTTGAGGACATCGGTTATTGCTAGCACTGCCCTGACGTTCCCCAGAGCTGCCGGTACAGGCCGATTTTAGCAAGTGGCATGAATTCTGAGCTGCCCGTTCTCATTCGAGTCACATGACCACATATCAGGTACGCATCTGATCCAGGACAATATACGAAAGTGACTCAGATCTAATCTGAAAAATCATAAATAAGATTTGTGCGTTCAGACAGCTCTAAAGAAATTCAGATCAGTGTCAGATTAGGCTGAAAAACTGGAATTGAGGCACTTCAGGCTGGTAATGTGAGCATAGCCTTTTTTTCCCCTTAGCTTTCAAATGTTCTTACTTTATAGTGAATTTCTAAATTTCTAAATTTATAGTGAATTAAGTTCATATTTAAGAACCGCAATGTACTCTAGATAAAGATCTTTCCATTAATATTTTTTATCTAGCCAGTGTAAAGTATAGTTAGAGCTGTGATGTTAACAAAATTTATGTGATTAATAAGAATGTAAAGATTTATATTTCAACTAAAACAGATTTAATGCTTGATGGTTACTATATATAAAGTAAATAATTATAGTGTTATCCTTCCATAACTGCCGTGTAACCATAGCTAACTATGGGCATGAACACAAGCACAAATTAGGCTTGACAAGGTATAAAACAAAAATTGAAATAATTAGCTCGGATGATTAGCACATCCTATGACACCCGTATTCCAGTTTCTTCAGTTCCCCACTCACGCTTCAGTTTCTACAAGCAACTAGTTCCCATTAAAGTGGTCTCTGCTCACCCATAAGGTGAAACACAGTCAGGCTAATTGGAGACTGATGCTAACTGAAGTGCACTGAGGCTTGTTGAGTCAAACCAAAATAAAACACACACTCTGGGACAGACAAAGCTGTAGTTACAACCTAAATAAAATGTGCACTTAAGTTGACAAATAACGAGGATTGTCTTTCACCCGCTGCTCTCCTTGTTGCTCTTTTTTCTTTTTTTTTTAGCCCCACAAACACAGTGGGAAATGTCCAGAGCAGTTGCATGAGGGACTGATTAAGACCTGTTTCAAAAAACGTCTTCAGCACGCACACGAGTGTTACTGTTCAAACCCACACATGCAGTTTATTCAGACTTAGGATCTGTGATGTGTGCAAGCACAAATACTGTAGGTGTGTGTGTGTGTGTGTGTGTGTGTGTGTGTGGCAGAGTGGATTCAAAAACACTTAGACCTGGTGCAGTTTAATGGTTTAAGGTCTAAAATTAAGGAGAAAGCATAACCTTCAGATGGAGACAATTATCAATATCCAACTGCTGTATTTTTTATTAGTTAGTTTTTTCTTTAGAAATCATGCAAACCTCCAAACAACCAATTACCTGTTAATCACTATTGCACATTCACATACACAAAAAATGCTTCACATTACTTTTATTGAAACATAACTCTATTCCTAACAGTTTGAAGTGCTGTTACTCACTTTTACTGACAATTAACATTTGTGCTGAACACCTCATCCCCCTACATTTCCACTTCACTGAAATCAGTCCTGTTCGAGCAGATCGTCCTCCCGAAATCAAAAAGTAGCTAAAGAGAGATTTTGTGAAAGAATAGTGCTTTAAATGGCCGCAGTGGTGTGATAAAGTAATTCTTCGGGAGTGCTCACATTTCACACAGTGAAATACAAATAAACCCAATCAGTGAACTTCCTTTCTGAAAGGTACTGTAGTGTGTGGCCTTAGCAGATTGACTGTGTGGACGATTAACCCTTTAGGGAGTGGAATGCTCTGTCGATTTGACCATATTTTAAGGCCAGTGGAAAGAAATTATACAGAGTGAATATACTGAATATGACTATTTCTAGACTTTTTATACATTTCAAGCTAATTTTTTTTTCCAACTGTCAGATAATGTAAAAAAAAAAAAGAAAAATTCTGCTTGTAGTAAAAATGTAAAAATGCTGGGCAAAAGGTAGGACTTTAAGTATTTGAAAGGAAACTGTTAAAGATTATTTGGGTTTGACAAAGTGTAAATGAAAAGAGAGCAGAATGATGACATGGATGTGTACGAAGGATTGAAAAGCACAAAAGAAACATTAAAAACCGGCATTTAATAAAATCTTAATGACATGGGCGATGAAAAAATATTAAATATTAATTCTAGATCACAAATACAGTATTACAGCCTCCGCTGGGACACTTTTTTTAGGAATATTTATTTGAGGAGAAGACGTATTTATTTAGAAATGAACAGGAATTAAAATATATAGGCATTATTACCATCTTACCACAATTTAGGGAGTTCTCTGAAATTCAACATCCACACAAGGATTATAATTATATAGATGATGTCATTCGTAAATGTGTAACAGACTATTTTGTTAGTTTACTTCACATCAGTGGCTACTTCTGTGTCGCTCTTTTGTTTTAGTCCTGAGTACAGAATGTCAGTGCGTGCGTGCGCACACACACACACACACACACACACACACACACACAAACACATGAGCACACAGAGCCCCAACCTATTCCTGCAGTTGAGTATATGGGTCTAGTCTGTGTTTTACATGTCTCAGCTGTTCAAACAGGCTATAGCTGTCTCTCTCTCTCTCTCACTCTCTGTTCACAAAACAGCAGGCCTTACACCTCTCTGTAACACAAACACACACACACACACACACACACACACACACATACAAATACTGTACAGCATCTGTAGAGTGGAAGCCTAATGGATTGGTGACAACGCTCTTCCTGTTTGATCACTATACAGTATAATCTTTAGCAATGAAACCTTCACTTTTGATATGTTATAGATGTGTTTAAGATGTGTTTATGTGATTTTCCTGTTTTAAGGAAAATCTCAATTCTTTAGCTTTTTATTATTATTATTATTATTATTATTATTATATTGTGATATTGACTTGATCATTTAAGTCTCCTTATTGTACTCATGTGTGTTTGCAAAATCCAGGCAAAAAACAGCAAAACACAGGAAACATATTCTGTAAAATGAGATTTAACCGAAATTTTTATATGTTTAAATGTATACGTTTATATACAGATTAACTGATGACAATTTACTTTTTAAGGAAATAATAAGAGTTTCATTTAGGCTCTGTCGTTGTGGAATTATCCAACAATCAGCAGTGTAAACACGATATTTATTTTCTTCCATCTTGTCAACTAGTTTCTCAACATCCAGTATCCAAAATACTAATTTTATTTTCCTCAAGATTAACTTTTGCACTGAAAAGCAAGCTGTCTGAAATAACCAGTTAATCATGCCAAAAGCTGAGTAGCAAGTTGCACAAACCCTGGCCATGTCACATCATAAGTAATAGATAGATCAGATGGGAGCTGGGGATTTCAGAGGATTTGGGCTCTCAGTGGGTGTTCTATCATGGCCAGCATTTACTTTTTTGGTGATTTGCTTTGCTTTGGTTTTTCTGTGGGATCGGACCAGACGAGCTATCTTTTGGTCCCCACATACGAGTGAGCCTTGTATGTATGTATGTATGTATGTATGTATGTATGTATTTATGTATTTATGTATAGTGGATTGAATACCATGATATTATATTTAATATACAGTTGTAGGGAGGGGTGGGTCAGGTGGATAAGGCTCTAGCTTTTAATTTAAGAATCTGAATGGTGGCTTGTCACACCCCGTACTACCCAGCCACTGCATACATTGCAAGTCCCAAGCCTGTTTTGAAAAATGGGAAGGTTGCGCCAGTAAGGGTATCTGGCGTAAAGCCTGTGCCAAGTTGTATACGAATCAGATGGTCTGCTGTGGCGACCCCTTGATGGGAGCAGCCAAAAGAAAGTTTATATTTAATATATCATTGTACTAGTGTTTTCACATTTGGTGTCATTTTGTTCAACTATCAAAAATATTTATGTTGATCTACAGTATATTGATATAACATATCAGTTATATTCATTTTAATCACATCTACTATACATGGTTCATTTGTAATTCATTTAAAAATACTGCAATTATACTGCTATAATACATTAAATCTATAGCACATAATATATTATAGTGAGTTATTTTGAGTGAGTTTTCCATTATAGAGGAGGCTCCCCACATATGTAACTTTTTTAAACAGATAAATAAAGTCTGTCCCACTTAGAAGGCAGAACAAAGGCATCCATCTTCTAATAATCCTTATAATGGACATGTCAGAGAAGCCAGTCTTTAACCAAATAGGGGTTCTATAAATGTTTGGGAAAGAGAATTAGCACAGCACTGTGATAATACTAAGAAAGATTAGGCAATCATTGTGATGTAAAGTAACAAATGCATTAGCCTTGTTGGTGAAATAGCCAGTGTATATTTGGTAATGGTCTGCCCAAAAAGAAAGAACTGGATCAGATCGTCCTTTAAGCCATAGGCATTTCTGCAAAAGTTAAACTATGATGAAAAGCAATCACGCATGAATCTAATCCAACATCTGCTCTCCCTCTTTACCTGAAGGGAGACTCAGGAAAGATACCCCATAATGCATGGTTTAACGTTTTCCCAGTCTCAATAAAAAGGTCTGATAAAAGGGTGATAAGCTGAACCAAGTGTGATAGAGAAGATAGACCCTTCAATGAGTATTGATAAATAATTCTTTGAATATTTTAGATAGGAAAGGCCTAAAGAATAATAGGGTATGATGAGAGATGATTAAGAATTAATGTTGGTTGACAAAATATGAATCTTTGAACATTTATCTGCAGGGGATACTAATCTGGACAGATACTGAGGTTACTGAGAGGATTCACATCAAGCGTTTGGATTTCTGGCCTAAGAGTGTCTCACTTGTAAAAGCAAGAGACAGACCTGGCTCCGATCAGGGCCCTTAAGAGCACAAAGATCCTTGAAAACGCAAAACAATGGAACGCAATCAGGCATGAAGCTAATCCAACATCTGCTTTTCATAAGGCACAAACCAAGCCAAGCGTGAATTAAAGTTTCAAAATCCAATCTGCCCTGGTCTGCCATCGTCAGCTATGGACTCAGTCACCCTGCGACTTCCCCCTTCCATCCTTTGAGACATTTTAGGGAACAGGAAGTGAAGTCTCTTTGATTTAATTAGTTATTTTACATAGATAGTAGAAATGTAACGTATATTAAAGAGCTCAGCCGCTAGGTGAAACAGATCATTCATATATCAGTACTCTAAGGACAGGTCCGAGGATTTTGTATATCTGTTCTAAATATCTTAATTTTATTCCAAACTGATATCATTCAAAAATGGTGGAATTCATTTCATACAAATGATGTAGTGCTGATATTAAGCTTTCATATCATCCTATCACCTTTTACATCAAAATGATATGGTGTATGATATCATTGTTTTGCTTTGTTTTTTTGGCATTTTATTCATTCGTGTTCAGTTCATCAGTTTCACGGTCTCAGCCTAACCCTGGAACACTGAACATGAGGTGGGATTATACCTTTCGTGGTGCAGCACACCATGTTCACAAACGTTCACATGATTTAGTGTAGCATGTTATTGGCAGGTGGGGAGACAAACCAGAAAACCCTAAAAGGAGCCCACATTACTGTACCTGAGGGAAAAGAATACCTTAGACTGCCTTTGTGTGCGGTATTTATGCGCACTAGGTAAAATTATCCCACTCAGAAAGCAACAGATCTTTATGCAAAGTGTTGTAATGACCCAAGAGTGACACTTAGATTCTTATATCTGTTTTTTTATAGACACAAATCTTGTAGTTAAAAGGCTCATAGCTTTTTCTTTGCTTGCTTATGTATTTGTTAATTATAGCTATTATATAGCTATTTAAGGAACAGTAGTCTGGTTGTGTTTGTTCGCCCGTCATTTAACTAGCTAAAGAGACAAGGACTTCAGACTCCAACCAGAATGAAAGACCAGAAATGTTCCATATTCAGGTAACCCAGGTCTAAATGGAACACAGAGGTAGTGAGAATAACTGCTTTTTTGGCTTAAATGCATTTGCATCAATTTCCACTATAAGATTCCGTTGTTTATTCGTTTGTAAGCCAAAGAGAACTTCAGTGATCTGCCACAAAAACAACATTTCATTACTACATTAGCCTTTGATAAAGTCCAGGTACTTTCTATTCTTGAAAAATGCAGCATGATGTCAGCCACATCAAGGTTGAACTCTTCTACTTGGACATGCGAACACTTTAGAGGTGTATGCACATACACATACATGCATACATGCACACATACACACTCTACCAGAACAGTACAGTGAGAAGGGATCCTTGGCCACAGGTGTATCTGGTGAAAAGCCTGCAGCAGAATGCGTGTAAGTGTGTGTGTGTGTGTGTGTGTGTGTGTGTGAGAGAGAGAGAGAGAGAGAGAGAGAGAGAGAGAGAGAGAGAAAGATATGTGTGTGGGTGTGTGTTTGTGTGCGTGTGTGTGTGTAGTGTTTCACCAGCAGGAAAGCTATATTGTCAGAGCGAGGTTAAAGTAGCGAGCAGATACTGTAGAAAAAACAGGACACCTGTTTCATACAGCTTCGCTCTGCATATGCAGAGAATTTTGGGTAGTCCCAGAACACACATAAATCAAACACAAGTGTTTAGCCCACTGAACAAATATTTTTTCTAAAGATTACCCCTTAAAGAAAGGACAGAAGAAATTCACCTGAAGTTTCAATTTGGTTGGACGGTTGACTCGTGAGATGGATGGCTTAAGTTGACCGTATGGGTCAGTGAAAGTTTCGTGTGATAAATTGGAATGACCAAACCCACGCAGCTTGGATTTTTTTTCATCATCTGCTCTCACTACAGCTTCTCTGTTAAAAAGCGCTGGAGGAAAAAAAAAAAAGAAGTTTTTTTTTGTGGTTTCCAGGCAAGAGATTTTATGTGACAAATGTTTTAACACTTTGTAATGTTTGCCAATGTGACGTGATGGCGATGGTATTTATTGGTAATATTTTACAAAAATCGACTTAGATTAGACTTTACTGGATAAGTCACAGAAAAATTTTAGAGGAAATGACACATGCTTTTACATATCATGATTTCTATCATGTGCGTCTCCTAAAACAAACTTACAAACAGACCGACAGTACAGCAGCGCAGCTGGACTGATTCATTTTGTTTTAATTAGTTCTAGAAAATAACGTGACCAAATGTGTATGGTAGACTTTTCAGACTTCTTAGCCAGTGATTAGACATATAACAGTGATCAAAATTTTTGACAAAACTAAAAAGACAAAATTTCTCATTTATCAAGTTTAAAATGATCATATTTGGCAAAATATTGTTCTGCTATTGTGAATATGCCAGAAATGAGCTCATGCCTTGAGACCTAATAAGAAACAGATTTGCATCATTTATTATCGCTTTCATTTGTCGTCGAGATATTGCAAAAAAAATAAACAAATAAACTGTAAATTACAATATTAGTTTTGACTGTGATGCAATTCTGCCTACAATAAGGATGCTAGAATGCTTTTTTTCTGCCAAGCTACTGTACCTGCTCTCATTTCTGTCCATACACAGCTCAGGCCACACACACTCCCGTCAGGTACACAAGGGAACGCCTCAGGTTTCACTCTATTGCTATTCTTGTACACACACACACACACACACACACACACACACCAGCGAGGCACAAGCAAAAAGATACCTCAGCTGGTGGAAATTGCTGCTATCAAGCATCCCTCGGCTGCCTATTGTCAGGGATTAGGCAGCATTCATGTGTGCCTGTGAGTGCCAGGTCTTCCATTAACCTCCTCACTAAACTCTATATATAACTGGCACCCTGTGTCCTGTGTTGCATAAAAACAGCTTGCATTCAAACAGTCCCCTCCCAAACATGCAGCTTAGCGCAAGGCCTAAGTTCACACTTGCTTTGGAATGAATGTCTGTGAGGGTTGTGCTGATAATTAGTGTTATGATATATCACAATAAATACTTCCTATAAATACCACATCTGGCTGAATTCACATCTGGCTAAAACATTCAGTTTTTTAAATGAGGTTATATACATCAGATATGCGAATGTGTGTGTGTATGTGTGTGTGTTAAGCCTTACTGTAATCTATAAAAGTGCATAATAAATTCACAGCAAAGCCGAACAAGGATTTTGTTCGCTTGGACAAACGTAATCTTTTTTTTACCCCTTTTAGTATTATTCCACTCCTTAGGGCCAACTTCCAGCATTATACCTGAAAGCTTAAAGTTATAGTTATAAATCCTCATTGAAATCTGTAAATTCAGACCGCTTCTGTTATTTTTACAATATCAACTAAATTAAACATGAAATTGCTCAACTTAGTAATGCCTTACCTTGAAATGGAAGTATGTAAAGAATTGGGTGTATACTTTCAGAATGGATGTTAAATCTAAGAGATCTCGAATTTCTGCTTCAGTGCAAAACTATTTTGGATATCAAACATGTTGAGGCTGATTGTCCCTATGCAAGGTAAGGGGAAAACTGTCGAAACTGGATTTTTCACTGTATACCTGAACCCAAACCCATAACTGGTTGAAACCAAAAGTCTTGTCTGGTTTTGTTTTTTTAGGCTGTTCCTTTATCAGCATCACTTTCACAGCGTATAATGTGTATTAGGTATTCATTATAGAGTATAATAGATTAACGTTGCTGCTGATCCTACCTGATTCCCAGAAGGAATGAGACTGAGCACCATGCTCATCTGCCACACAGAAATAAACAAAAGGTCCATTTTTAAAATGATGCGTTTATCCAAAATCCTCGTAAGTGGGATATTAGCCTGTGAAAAGAGATAAACAAACATAACATATCACAGCAAGAGATGTGATTTTTGCATTGCATTATGATTAGACTTTATTATTCTTTTTTCCTTTTTTTTTTTAATTGAACACATCTTACATTTTGAACTTTAGGATTAAATAGAGTGACTGAAAATGTCAAGTCCACCAGGCTGCAAATTCCTTAAAATTAGCAAAATGAAATTATACATAAAGATTGTGAGCTGTATGGAAATGATCTTGTGCATGAATATTTGAATTGATTAAAATATTCATATCGATTATAGAATAATATTAACAATTAATGTGCTACATTTAAATAATAATAATAATAATAATAATAATAATGCTTTTATAGCTTAGATCATTTAGTTCCGAAAAGATGAACATGCAATGCAGATTTTGCAGTAAACCATATGATAATGTAAGATAAGCTACAGATTGTTTCAGTAGCAATTAATAAAGCAACCAGTATCGTGTTGCATGATCCACACCATCCTGCGATATATGACATGAGCACTGCAGAGTTTTGGTTAAGTGTTAACTCTATAGTACAGCGTGCACGCGCAGCCCTGCATGGCAACACTGATGCGTGGATGATGCCTGATGCGTGTTTCTTTAGCGGTAACACGCACGAGCATTTCTCTTTCGTTCACGAATACTAATTAAAAATAAATAAATAAGTAAATAAAAGGTGTCGCGAGCGATGGTCACTCGGTAATAAGTGAGTGAGTGAGTGAGTGATAGAAAGAGGGGAGATGTGGCGATCTCGCGCGCGCTTACCGTCGTCGCTCCGGAGTGACACGTGCAGTCACGCGCTGATTTTGCTTTTTTTTTTAAACGACGTGAGAAGGAGAACGAGAGCTGTGTGAGCTTTAAGTCCAGCTGAGGTGGAAACCCAGATTGTGAAGGCTGATGAGTGGCTGCAGAGAGCGATATTAGAGAGAGAGAGAGAGAGAAAAGAGAGAGAGAGAGATGGGTTAGGCGCTGCTGCTGCTCCACTACGCGACCAAAACCCGAAGAGCAGCACAGAAACCGTGGAGGAGAAGCTAGGAGTTAAGGGAATATAAATGAGAACCTCGAGCAGAGGAGAGGACAAGAACATGTTGATTAGAGTCAAGGTGAAGAACAAAGACTGGGCATGAAAAGAGATTACACACCTGGCTGGCATGCCTGGTTTTCACAGGGCATCATGTACAGTACTGTATGCACAAACACATTCATTCATTAATTAAGTTAATCACCACAATTTAGGGTCACATGCAGTATTAATGTTTCAGCAGGTGAAAAACCCAAAGAGAAGAGCATGCAAAAGTAACTTAGGCTCAAGATCGAATCACAAATCCAGATGTGAGGTGGCAACACTGCACCACCATGCTACCCTGATTGGAATAATGATTCCTATAGTACTAGTATTGGTATTAGTATAGGTGGCTCTTATTTGGTTTCTCACCTACCATGCAGAAGGCCCGGGTTCAGTTCGAACCCAATGCCAAAATCCCAGTCACTGGATCCACTGCCAGTCCCAAGCTTATGTTAAAATGAGAAAGTTGCATCAGGAAGGACATCCGGCATAAAACCTGTCATTTAATCTACAATGTGGCGATCGCTGGTTGGGAGCAGCTGAAAGGCTAACAAGAAAAACTGTAGTACAGATACTTATAGCGCATAATGCTAATTATTATAATTATATTGACTAGACTTGTGCAGACTGTCATCTTTGATTATGTTGATAATAATGACAATTCATAACTTTCTCTGTAGGAAGATTGATCAGGGTCATGGTGAATCCAGGAGGGAAAAAAAACGGCACAAGGTTGGGATTTACTCTGCACAGGCCACCAGTCTATCAATGCGATATCATGTGCACACACATTCACACACCTGTTTACCAAGTCACATACCAGGATGGTTTTTCAGAAGTGTAACAGCCCATCCTCTCCATGGTGGATACCGTTTTAGTGTACTGTAGACATGGATAATGTGCATATGTTTATGGCAAGGTTTGTATATAAGTATATGACCATTTTCCTTTCAAAAACAAAAGGTTACAAGCAAAATATGTTACAAAACTAGAAACATTGACCATCCAAAGAGGAACTTATGAGAAATTATTTTTCTGATAGAGCATCATATTTTCCTAACCATATGAAAGATTTTTGTATTTTTTATATAGTAATTGAACAGCTAAAAATAATACTGGTAAAAAGTACTAGGAAAGTTATGATTACCAGTAATGATTACTGGTAATGATGTTGACAGATAATTAATGATAACATGCATTTTGTTAACAATTATAACAGTGATTTTAATGATGATCTGCTATTGATAATAATATCCATGGAATTGATAATTACAGTGATGATTTAAGATGTTTTTGTTGGCCTGGTCTCCTTACTCTATTGTGTGTCTTTGGGCATCATTTGGCGATCCTAGAAAGATTTCTG
>JAOTRS010000004.1:9773551-9786823 GCA_028565755.1 Dinotopterus cunningtoni
ATTTCCTTTAAATATACACTATGAACAATAGTTATTTTTTGAATTTAGGAGAAAAATTGTCAGCAGTTCACAAAAAATGTAACACAAACTGTTCATCTTACCAATGCATGCAACTGTAAGGAAAAAAAATAAATATTAGAAACTGATTATTTTGCAGTGGTCTCATTTTTTTTGATAGATAGATAGATAGATAGATAGATAGCAACGAATAACTCCGATCAAGATACACTGTCAGTACACACATCTTTTCCATTTAAAATTATATTTTAATTAATGATTTCGAACTACTTTTAGTGGTATTTCTTGTACAAATGCCTGACATCATTTTCCTTCCAGGATGCTGCCATTGCTTTAAAAATTGTACCAGCAGTCCCACGTGCCTTCGTGCTTGTAGTTTGACGTCACGCCGCTTATTGGGTGCTATCGGTTCCAGAGCAGCTGCACGCGATAAACCTGATTTATATACACACAGAAAAAACACTAACATGAGCAGGGTTTCACTGAATTAATACATAAAGAATTTATAGTTGGTAAAGGTTTAGTGTGTTATTTAATATGGACATGGCCTGTCCTGCGAGCCTGCGTCACGTTTGTTGAGCATGATTCAATAGTTTTGTTGCGGTGTCGCAGCTGGACTTAGCGGCTTAAAACTGCGTTTAGAGGAAAGAGCAGGTAGACCGGCCGGCGCGCGCGTGTGTTTGTTTGTGTGTGGACGAAAGCCTGAAATAATAATAATAATAGCAAGCAGCTATGATAACGTCAACTCCCGAGACTTCAGCCGGCCGCCCCTCGCGCTCCGGGAGACGCAGCGCCACTAGTGCTGCCGCCGCAGCCGCCGGAGGCTCTCCGTCCTCGGTAAGCCCGACCCGCCTGAGCCGCCTGCAGGAGAAAGAGGACCTGAGACAGCTCAACGACCGCCTCGCCAACTACATCGAGCGCGTGCGCCAGCTCGAGAATGAGAAATCGTCCATGCGCCTCCTTCTGGAGGAGAAAGAGGAGACTACAAGCCGGGAGCTGAAGAATGTGCGCCAGCTGTATGAAACGGAGCTGGCCGACGCTAGGAAAACTCTGGACAACACAGCGAATGAGAGAGCCAGGCTTCAGATAGAGTACAGCCAGCTGTGTGAAGACCACCGCAAGCTAGTGGCCAGGTAGGAGAACCGCATCCAACACCTGCCTAGAGTAGATATGCAAGCATGGGTATTGTGTCAAAATCTTAAATTAAAAGTGGAAAAATATATTTCACAAAAATGCACTTGAAATTTGTGTATTTGTATACACAATGCTATTTATACAATACAGTTTCCCCTCACTGGAACTCATCAGTCCAAACCTGTTCTGCCTAACCATGACTCTGTGCACACAGCCCTGACCCCAATCCCACTGAAGACCTTCAGGAGAAATGTGACTCCGTCTATAAAAACCTAGCTGAATGTTTGTTTCAAAATAATTGTTTTTTTTTTACCCACAAAATACGGGTCACAAAGGGGGACACTATCTGGACATTCTCACTTGCCATCAGTGTCTTGTGGCTGAATGAGCACAAATTCTAACCAAAATCTATTAAAAAGTCTTCCCTGAAGAGTGGAGGATATTATAACAGCAAACTGGGACTAAATCTGGAATAAGATGCCCCCCAAAAAAAAAAAAAAAAAAAAACCCAAACATTTAAATTCTATGGTTAGGTGTCAACCAATGTGTGGTCATTAAAAAAAAAAATTCTGAATATATGTTAATATTGTCTCATCAGCAATTTTTTTTTACAGTATATACTCTTTCAATACTGTTATTGATTTGCAAGTGTGAATATTAAATTTAATATTAAGAAATTTAAAGAGGGGAAAAATCCTCTCAGAACAACTTGCATGATACACTTTAGCATTTTTAAGTCTTCAGTCAGCCAACATGTTCATCAACTTGTCGATTTTTACTTTAGTCAACAATGCCATTGGACTAGGCCACTTGCTTGGGTGTGTTTCCAGTGAGAATTAGATATTGCTTTTGTCTATTGCTTGGCTATTGCAAGAGATTATATTTGTCATTTGTACACATACCAACAATGGGTGCATTGTTTTTTTTTTGTGCAGAAGCTTCATACTAAATACTATGGTATTTTTTAAACATGATCCCCAAATATGGAACCATCGCACTGCTTCAAATTTTCAGATTGCACTTTTTCTTGAAAGAATGTAGCCAAATGTAATTACATTATTCAGAATGAAAGCTAAGGTTTTCATGCAATATACAAATAGGAGGCACACAATTTCTTTCCTACAAGCCACCTGGTTGTGGTTAAAGGCTGGCATCAGAACTGGAATCTGGTGGAACATAAAAACGTTTTTTTGTTGTTGCTGCGGGGCAGAAGAAGAACCACATTCATGAATGTATGGTGCATTTATGGCATGGTCTGCCTGGTACTGGTCCCATTTGTTTACGTTAAACAATTAATTCAGCTATATATTTTTTGGATATATGGAGGAAAACTCCAGTTTAACTCCACACACACGGACCACGGAACATCGGGATTTAAACCCTTGACCTTGGTGGTGTGAGGCCACAGTGCTAACCACTATGTCACAATGTTGCTGAAGTCAATTCAAAATTCACTAGATGAGTTTTATTTTACTTAACCCTTCCAGTTAAGGCCATGTCCACTTTTATACGTAGATTATAGAACAAAAATCCTATCCTAATACTACTATGAACACCATCATGTTGGTCATCTCTTTGTTCACAAACTAACTGAGCAGATTCTCTGCCATTAATTATGTTTCATGTAAGTGGTGCTGGACTTCTCTTTTATGTGTCAGTAATCACAAAAGAATGGTGAGTGATCTAAAAGCTCTTGGTTCAACATACAGTACTGTTTTGTTTTTAGGAAATAACAACAAAACACAACCATTAAAACTTGAGATAGTTTTTTCTCTTAAACACCTTGGAATTTTGCTGGCAATGTTCTTTGAGAGCAGTGCAGAAGAAGACTGCAAATTTTTTTTTCTTTAAAAAAGTCAGAATATTAACAAATATTTGTATTAATGTGATAACTACTTTATGGGAAACCCTCTATACAAAATACTCTTTTCAAAACCCAAAGCACTTCTGGGCTTAACCCCAAATTGCACCAAACCACTCAAGATCATGAGGTAGAGTCATTGGGGCATGTTGAAGTTTTTAACAAAATGTTAGTAATAAAATGCCTGCTTTGGTGCTTAAAGGACATTGAATTTATAATTTTGTTGTGGTCACATCAAATTGTAATCTTTTTTTTTTTTTTTTTTTTGGTCTTGTAGAAATAATAAGAAGGAGGCGGACCTGAGCAATGCAGTGGAGCGCTGGAGGAATCTCGAAGCTGCTCTGAACTCCAAAGAGGCAGACTACGCTAATTTACTAGCAACTAACCGGAGACTGGAAAATGAAGTTGCAGACCTCACAACACAAGTGGATAATGTGAGTTGTGCCATTTATTGTCATCTAAATATTACAGAAACAAATATATGCCAGGTACAGCAGGAGACTGTGGGCTGAATTTATGATGATGTATAAAATTATGTACATTTTAATATACAGGGAATGGGCCAAGTAACAAAAAAATCATTCAGTGAGGGACATTTCTGCAGCTGAAAATGTCATATTGATGAGAGAGAGATTGGCCATTAGAGAGGCACAAATTGATCGGCGCATGATCAAATGGTTTTCAGCTTGAATCATCCATGATGCGTGGTTTAATTTATACAGAAAGCTATGAACAGTAACCTGGAGAAAGTCCTATAAAAGTACTTTGGAGAAGACATAAAAGTTAGTCAGTCATCCATGTTTTATTATATACATTTAATTAAATTTGCAATAATTGTCGAAAAAAGGTCAACATTGGAAATATGTATTAAGAAAATTGCAATGGTTGCATCTCTACCAGACAGGGCTGCCAGGAAAACTACAGTTTCTCAGGGCTTACATTCCTCTTCTTGGCTGCCAGGTGTGGAACCTCATGTGGTCTAATGCTGTGGTAGCATTATTGTTCAATTTATTATTTGCGCTGCTGCCATGTAATCAACTGGTTGGAGAATTGCATTAATTAATGGGAGTAAAGATTTTTAATCCATGTCCTAGATCTTTCCTCCTGGGTCTTAGTCTTTGTTCTATTCATAGTGTATCTTAGTTCTATTCATATCACGGGTATTTCAGTGCTTACCCAGTTGCTCCAGGCCACATCAAACGTGAAATTCAGCGGTATGTGATCCTCAGAAAGCATTGTCTGTATCCCATTAGTGGTAAAAGGATGGAAAAGAACAAATTGGGATTATGGGTATTAAGAAGTATTCTATTGTGTGCTAAGCTTAACTCAATGTAAATACAAATTCTTGTGTAGCTGGATGCAGCCTTGCAGAACGCCAAAACTCAGGTTAATTCAGAGATGCTTCGTCGAGTCGACGCAGAGAACCAGATGCAGACCCTCCACGAGCAGATGGAGTTTCAGAAGCAGCTCAGTGAACAGGTGGGAAGCGCTTTATCCTACTTTGGTATATTTGTTTCTCTGACCTCCTACTTCGAAATCAGTATTACCCATGTAAACTGTCATGAGCTGTAATAGTGGTGCTGAACAAAGGAATACACTGATACAACATTCTTTTTATCCATGTATAATTGTTTACTATTGTTAAACATCTGTAGAAATTAATTCCTGCGTAAAGAGTGTCTTATGATCAATATTTATCATATTGTATACCTGTACATAATACATAATCATGTACATAATACATCCACAATGTTTGAATTCTTTTTCTGAAATTGTTCCCCTTGTGTACATCACTCATCTAGAACACATTGTTGTCAAAAACCTTTATGGTCTTAATAACACTCAAAACAACTAAAATCTCAAACCACCAACATTGTGATGTTTACAGTTATAATTGCAGTTATGAATATCACCTACAGGAAGTGCAGGAGATGAGGAGTCGGTACGAGAGTCGTCTGGTGGAGGTGGATTCAGGAAGGCAGAAGGAGTTTGAGAGCAAGTTAGCAGATGCAATGCAACAGCTACGACGAGAGCATGAATCCCAAATCCTGCAGTATAAAGAGGACCTGGAGCGCACCTTTAATGCTAAGGTACACAGTCCAGGGCATTCCCCCTCGGGTGTAACTTCTAATTAGTGCATGAGCATTTGGAAATACTATAAGAAAAAGGACACATTCAATTTTGCCAAATGGCCAAAAAATGCAGGGTGTGTGTAGCTGAAAACCTATTCTTTGCTCTTTCATTTCCAATAACTGGTCAGAAAAAAAAGTGATGGAAAAGAGAAACAAACCTTTGCGAAATCACAGAGAGCACAGAACTAGAACAGACAACCATAAATAATTAGTATTGTGTGTTATTTTTCTCTTTTTATGTGTGTGTGTACCTCATTATGCGATAGACGTTGGGTTGTTTCAGAACTCAAATGTTTTTTTAATGCAATCAAATTGGCCAAAGGTTTGCTTGGATTTAAACTAGGAAGCTTTCAGATGAGACGTTTTGATCCTCATCTGAGTGATTGCTGTGTTCTCACCTGCACAAATGAAGTACATGAAATAGAAAAAAAGTACTACAAGATTACAGTGCAAAATGTGACACATACACATAGGACACATAATATGAAGAGTTGACAATATGAAAAGAAGTGCAGCATATATCGTTAAATATAGAGTGCACTCTAAATAGACAGACCAGTAAGAACATCTGGATAAGCTACATGTCGTAATATCGTTTTGCATAATTTTTGCATACTGCATGCAATTTTTCTGTTGCGGTGTATGCACAAAAGATAAATACATGCTGTGTGTAGTATGTTTTAATTAATTTATGTATTGCAGTTGGAAAATGCCAAGCAGGTAGCCTTAAAGAACAGTAATTATGCCACATCTACCAGGGAAGAGCTGGAAGGAACCAGAATAAAATTGGAGTCCCAGTCCAGCCAGATAAGCAGCCTGCAAAAGCACGTAAGGAATAGATCACACATTTTATCATTGTGTCTCCAGTTGATTGTGTTTTCTAGCACAGTTTTATTGCAAGTTGCTGACTAGGTTCCTTTAGGTATTATCCAATTATACAAAACTCTTTGTTAAAACATATGTGCACATTCTAAGTAAATGTAATAACTCAATGGCTATGTATTTAGAAAAACTGAAATAAAATGAAAAGAAAAAAAAATTACCAATAAAAAAAAGTGTGTAAAAAAGTAAAGTGATTAAAAGAGCACCTGTGACAGAACCGCGAGCTGGAGGCACGAGTGCAGGACTTGGAGCGAGCTCTTGACCGCGAGAGGCAGCTCAGTCAACAGCGGCTCTCCCAGAAGGAGCAGGAGATGGCCGATATGAGGCAACAGATGCAGGCACAGCTCGAGGAGTACCAGAGTCTCCTGGACATCAAACTCATGCTGGACATGGAGATCAATGCCTACCGCAAGATGCTGGAGGGAGAGGAGCAGCGGTAAGACGTGAAGCATTTACCCAAGACCGTTTTACGTCTTCCAACATGTACAGTATTTCTGTAACATTATACTGCACACGGAACACAAGATCTACTGTATATGTCCCTTCGCATAGTGGACAGACTGCTAAAAAATACTATAAAACATGTTTTCTGACTTTACCTGATGTCGTACTTTTATTTATTTTATTTTGCTCTAAAAAATTATTTTTTAAGTCGTTGTTTAGTTTCTTTATACATTTTCAGATGCGTCGTGTCATTTCTCTGTCCAGGCTCAATCTCTCACCAAGTCCCTCTCCGCATGCACCCATCGCTCGCACACACGTTCACGCCACACGCAAAGGCTGGGGAAAGAAACGGAAACATGAAGGTGGGTCGGGTCTTTCTCCGAGTTGCAAAGTGTCCCAGCGCTCATCCGCTCGTGGCTGTGTTTCCATTGATGAGATAGACCTCGATGGAAACTTCATTAAGCTCAAGAACAACTCTGACATGGTAGGCCCTTATTACAGGGTTTCTTGACTTCAAACAAGTATAGTTGTTTTCAAGTTTTTTTTTGCTTAATAAAAATGTTTAAGATCAATCCCAAAACACACATTATTGTAATCCTTTTTCCAGAGTTATTTTATTAACTGGTGGTTATTTGATATAAGGGTTATAATCTGTTAATGGTTACTCTTTCAGGACCAGCCACTAGGAGGCTGGATAGTGAGGAGGAGTCAACCAGGAGGACCAGACATCACTTATAAGATTCCCTCATCCTACACCCTGGCTGCCGGACAAACATTGACGGTTCATGAATATGAAAATATACACATCTTAATATAAAGATTAGAAGTAGTTTTCATGGAAGAATTGTAGCCCAAAAGCTATGCCTCCAATGTGGAACCAAGGCTAAGTGATTCAATTATGCATGAAAACATATGAACTAGGTTAGAGAAAAATGTCAGCAAGTGGGTAAAATTTTTTAATATTTGGTTGTAGCAGGAGACAGGGTGAAAGAATGGAGAGTAGTACAATAATGAGGGTCTGCAGGCAACAATGAAGCATGGTGGAGGTTACTTGCAAATTTGGCGGTGTATTTCTGCAAATGCAGTTGGAGATTAGGTCAGGATTAATGGTGCCCTCAATGCTGAGAAATACACACATATTTGTCTATCATGAAATACAATTAGGGAGGCCGCAGATTGGCCCCAAATTTATACCTTTTTTTTTTTCTTTTTCCTAATATGCTCATTGTTTTATACCCAGATCTGGTCTGCAGGAGCCAGAGGGGAGCAAAAACCGACAAGTGATCTGGTCCTGAGTAGCCCTAAGACATGGGGAGCCGTGAACGATGTCCGAGTGTCTCTTTTCAATCTGTACAATGAAGTAAGGCTTACTGCATAATGTTCAATAATTAGCTGTTGTCCTTACCAAATAACTCAGTTCTCACACTGCTGTGATAGTGGTATATGGAGTTTAGGCACATGTAATCTTGTAGTGGTGTTTTCTAGTTTTTTTTTTTTTTCCATGTTTTTTAGTTTTTTTAGACACTAATGCTCACCAGTTTGGGATCACTTGCTAATTTCTTTGTTTTTGTTTTGTTTGTAGTGATTTATTTTCTACATTCTACAACAATACTGGGGATTTTAAAACTATGAAATAACACATGGAATTAGGTAATTATGTAACAACAACAAGAACAGTCAGTTGTTATTTTAAGACACTGCGGTCAGCCTTTTTGGAATAGTTTTTGCCAGAACAGTATTGTCAAGTGCATTTGCAAAACCCATCAGGCACAATCATGAACGTGGCTCTCAGAAAGACCATCCCAGGAAAGCAAGACCAAAACTTGGTTTAGTTTAAGTTTATTTACCACCCTCAACTCTAATCTGAGTTGCAATTAACAGCAACTCAGATTAGAGCCGTTATGAAGGCTTTACAGATCATGAGCAGCAGACACAACTCAACATTAACTGTTCAAAGGAGATTATTGCATATTTTGGATGCCTTACAATGTAGAAAGAAAAATCAGGAACGACCATGGAGTGATCCAAAACTTTTGAGCAGTAGTGTATATTGGAAAAGATATCTCTATATAAGGGTCTGCTCACTGCGGTTAAAGTAGTAGCAGTAAACCATCTGTGGCTTTCAGGAGACAGCAGAGCGCTGCGTCGTGCGTCTGTCGGGTCGAACAGATGGAGATTCTGAAGAGGATCTGGACGAAGAGAGCAGCATTGGCTCTGAGATTCACCTCCGCCGTCAGGTAACATTCAGTTGGTTTTCTTTATAGATGACGACATCCCAAACTGATGATAAAAAGATTTCATGGGCAACATGTGCTCCATTTCTGCTTAACCTACCTCTTCAATTTTCCATTTTCTTCTTTTCTGTAGTCGTTTTGAAATATTCATCCTAGATTTCATTGCAGTTGACCAGCCTAAGATTCTAACACTTCCTTGTAATCATACTTGACCCAAATCTCCAAATTAACACTTAAACAAGACAACTATGTCACAAAAACGTAGGAAACATCTGATGTAATGATGATATGAAGTGATTAAAAATCACTTAACCTTAATTTATGATTTTTCTTGGCTCCAGCTGTTTTTAGTTATGATTTCTTTTTTAATTTCCACTAAAAGTGGCTCTCTTTTCTTCTCCCTGCTGTCCTTGCTAACTTTTTTTGCCACCCATATTGCTATGTCTTCACTAAATTTTGCAAAAAATGCAAAGACAACCACAAAAAAACACAAAAATATGTGAACTTGCTTCGCTTGGCTTTCCACTGATGCAAACAAGTTTTGAACGACTACCAGAAGTACGCGCAACTTAGCCGGCATTCGGTTTGGCTTGTTTTCATTGTCTTTATGCCGACAATGCTTTGTATGCCAAGGCAAATTTCTTGCAAAAGTTTTTAAGGCTGAAATTCAATTGAATTTTGAATTTTAAAGGGATAGACTATGTCAAAATGTTATGTTTTTTCAATCCCTTCTTTGGTGTGAATAGCATTGCCAGTTAGCCTATAGTACAATAATTGGTGGTTTGTCAAAATAGCATCACCTTCATGAATGCACTTTTGCTTTAAAACATTTAAGGGACATAAGCAGACATTTTGTTTAGTTTATCAATGGGCCTTAATAAACAAATCACTTAAATTCTACTCTCAGTAATTATTGCCATCTTTAGCCCACATTTTTTTTGTGTGTGTGTTAAAAGGCCAAAAGAAAGAAAAAGAAATGTTGTGCTCTTTCCTGAGCTGTCCCAGTACAGTAGGTGAGACTTTGGTAATGCCAGCATAATCACAGTGCTGCTACTGTAGTATGTGTGTGCTTTTGCATTCTGCAACTTCCTCTTAAGAGCTTGATGCTTTTTATGCCAGTGTCTTAGTTCTTATTGACTGTCTTTGATGTCTTATTATTGTCTGTTGCTGTTTTTATACACCAAGTAATTATTTTATAAGATATAGCCAACATTCACTATAAAGTTTTATTTTAAAAGTCTGCAGTTATTGATTCGTATGGTTTGCCAGCCCTCGTCTACCCTGTCCAGTGTTGAGCAGATACAGTACAATGCCATGCAAAAGTACAGTATTCTTACTCATCGAACATTTTCACATTTTATAACGTTACAACCACAACCGTAAATGTATTTTATTGGGATGTTATGTGAGAGACCAACACAAAGTTACACGAAGTGGAAGAAAAATTATAAAAATCTAATTTTACAAATAACGTAAAAAGTGTGGCACCACTTTTTGCTGCAGTTACAGCTGTAAGTCTTTTGGCATATGTCTCTACCAGCTTTGCACATATAGAGTGTGAAACTTTTGCCTATTCCTATTTGTAAAATAGCTCAAGGTGTGTCAGATTGCATGGAGAGCACCTTCTTCCATACAGCCAATCAGGGGCGTCTGTGAGCTCACGCACGCGGAAGGAGCGGATAGCGCTATCCTCCAAGTGTGTTACGCCGCCCCCAACAGTGCATGAGTGAGCAGTTCAAAAAGATGCGGTCGGCTGGCATCACGTGGTTCGGAGGAAACACATGATAGTCTTCGGCCCTCCTGACTGAGTGGTAGTAGTAGCCTTAATGTGGGAGCCCCCTAGTGACAGGGAGGAATTGGACACGACTAAATTAGGGAGAAAATCGGGAAAAAGTCCAAAAAAAACAAACATCTGAGGGTATTCACAGAACAGCTGTATTTATACTGTGATTAAATAAGAAACAGGTGGAATCTGGTAACTATTTAGGTGACTTGTAAAGGTAATTCGTTCCACTGGATTTCAGTTAGGGGTATTGAAGTAAATTGGGCTGAATACAAATGCATGCCACACTTGTAAATTATTAAACAATTTGTTTTTCTTCTACTTCACAATTGTGTCACTTTGTATTTAGTCTATCATATAAAATCTCAATAAAATACATTTACATATGTGGTTGTAACGTGACAAATTGTGGAAAAGTTCACAGGTTTATGAAAACTTTTGCAAGGCACTGTACAGTATGTGTCTGGTGACCACTCATGACATTATTTGCAGTGGTGACAATCAATTGTTTTAGGAAGTGAGCAACATTTATACTTGTTCCTTTCCTTTACCAGTCCTGGTGTGTTTTACACAGCTGGCTACAAGTTTTCTCATTTGCTAGTAACACCTTTGTGCATGCATCCTTCCATGCTCTGCTTTCTGTCAGTCCTTTAATGAGGCTTTAACGACAGCATGGTTTTGGGGAATCATGGGCAAAAGGGCCCAAGTAAGGCCTTTAAAATATATTAAAAGCTGGCTTAAATGGCATTCCAACTTCTTTTTAAATCACTGCAGGACTGCAGTTATACTGAAGTGGTACAGTAGCAAAAATATTGTAACAGCTGAAATGCCAGCAAAAAGTATCTAGCCAACAAAAGTGCTGTAGTCAGAAAATAAAGCTGATGAGGGCTAGAGAATGATTAACATATTGTAAAAGTGGTCTCCATTTCATCCCTGGTATAGCTATCTGTACTGACTCATTGCATGAGCACAACCTGCTTGAATGCCCCACATAGGCTGCAATCTTTAAAATATTAATGTCACTTTGAAAATGACTGTCATAATACTTGTGTTTTGATAGTTTTTAACACACCAACATTGTTACTCGAAAGTGTCGCTCTGTGTAGTGGAAGCAGATTTTTCAGGTATAACGTGCCCTTAGCAGATGAAGTTTCAAGACTTTCTCTTCCTTTATCCAATTATCTAATCAGACAATTAGCTACTGTAGCTTGCACACAAGTTATGAGGTTAACAGACTTGTACGCAGATGGGACAAGTTGTTATTTAAAAGCTATTTGAACAGAAATGCTGAATATTTCTATTAGTGATGGGATTAGTTTGAATCATTTTAGTGACTCGGTTCTTTGAATCTCGTTCATCAAAATGACCAAATCTTTTTTTAAAGTCATTTAGTTCATTTCATTCTTTTGATGAGAAATAAATTAAAATGTTGCATTTTCAATAAAAAAGACCCCCATACATCTACATACACACATTTTGGCTATAGTTCCAGTAATGAAAATATTACAATGCAGCTAAGGACATATTATAATAAACAGAATGAGTAGCTCACCTCTCATATCTTCCAATCTGCGTCGTTCTTTTGAGTCTGTTGCACTGCATAGCGGCTATGAGAGTCGCGTGACAAAGGAACGAACGACTCGGGACTTGATGATTCGTTGAGAAACATTCAATTCTGTTTCCTGTGTACCGCATTGCATAGCGTCTATTGGAGTCACGTGACAAAAGAACAAATTATTTGGGACTTGAAGACTCATTGAGGAGAACCGTTCAATTCTGTACTGCACTGCATAGCGTCTATAGGAGGCACGTGACTAAAGAACGAATGACTCGGAGTCATTGAGAAAGAATCGCTCAATTCTGTTTCCTGTACATAACCTACGGAGTTTTTGCGATGATTTGAGCATGCGCCCCCCGTAGAAAATAAACGAAACACTCTCCGAGTCATGTTAAAGATGCATTCAAAAAGAACGAATCGTTCATGAACGACCCATCACTAATTTCTATTGTGCTAACTACTGTAGCTAGCTTAAAATTAGCCATCATTGTAAACCACGAACTAATGAAGTTCTGACTCCATTAAACCCAGTTTGAAAGTAGCATTTCAAATGTTTACATTTAGAATTGGCTCTATCCACCAATATTCCCAGTGGATCAAATTGACTTTTTAGTAAGTTCCTCCTCTTATCTTTCACTGGGTTTCTAACAAATCTTTTTTCAGATACTAAAGTTTAGAAAATAAGGTGAAAGCAAGTCAACCAAAGAAAACTGAGAAGTCAAAAAGGGTGTGTTATTAAAAGAATTGAAACACAACATTTTTTTCCCCTCATTGTGAACATGTACCTAAAATAAATGTTTTTTTACACAGGGTTATGTGCCAAGTCAGGAGGCCAGTTGTGCAGTAATGTAACTGCCATCGATCTCTGATATCTGCAGAGTGTGTTGTATACTACACCAAATCTTTTACACGAAGTGTTTTCATGTATGTAACCATCATGCCCTAATATAGCAATTCCAAGACCTGACAAGGCCTCATTTCTTACATGTGTTTGCATTTAATGGGGTATATAGGGCTAAGAGTAAATCAAGACCAGCAATATTAGTCTATAATTTTTTTCCCCTTGTATTTCCAGGATCTGTTTTTCTCTATTTATTGTGCCTTGGAATTTATTATTATTGTTGTTGTTATTAATATTAGTTGTTGTTGTTGTTATTATTATTATTATTATTATTATTATTATTATTATTATTATTATTTTTTTTATTTTTTTTGATTATTCCACC
>JAOTRS010000004.1:9791082-9803953 GCA_028565755.1 Dinotopterus cunningtoni
TGACATGTGTATACAGTTGTATGGCTGGCTCTTTATAAACACATTGTCTCTTCTTTTTTGGTAGAATTTCACCTTGCAGAAAAGTGATTCCAATATTCCAATAATTAATAGATTTGGATGAGAAACCTTATTACTCGTTATATACTTCCTGCACTATGTCTGTGTCATCAGGGAAGAAATCAAAGTTTTTATTGTAAGTTTCTTATGGTCTCACAACTGTTAAGTTCTATTCCTGTGTGCTCGAGTCCCATTGCACATGTGGAAAGGCTCTTAAATTCCCTATTAAATACTGTAGCTGAGGTTACTACTGCTGTAATGCAACTTTACCAAGTGTTTATGGGATCTCCAATCATGATCATTCATGGTTTTCATTGTTTATTTATTATCCAATTGTAAATAATATTTATATGTTGTATATCAATTGATATCAAAAGTAACCCACTCATTACTCTATTGACATAAAAACTATCTAGTGTAGATACACTATGTGTGTATAATCCTCTCAAATCTAATTTCAGGATTAAACCCTTAGACCGAATTATAACATCTCACATAACAACATGTGGACAATAACAGTAAAGATATTGGCATTTATTAAACCTGTTACACCCTACCAACAAACCCAGAGAATGTTTCAGCAGAGCATAAAAGGCTTCTGTTATCAGAATTGTATTTTTAAACATCCATCCTTTTAAAGGAGCTCCCTTTATCTCTGAGCAGCGGCGGAGCTAAAAAGAACCAGACGCTATCTTAAGTAGGAGAGTGCCGTCTACTCAGGCC
This sequence comes from Dinotopterus cunningtoni, assembly GCA_028565755.1. NCBI lineage: Eukaryota > Metazoa > Chordata > Actinopteri > Siluriformes > Clariidae > Dinotopterus > Dinotopterus cunningtoni. Next base: position 9,791,863 of record JAOTRS010000004.1, read on the forward strand.
CTTTTTAAAAATATGGTCCAGGTTAAAGATGACAGAGAAGGCACCATGTGACCTAATGTCAAGTGGCTTACGTTGGTAGGGAGCTTATCTAAAAGGAGTGAGAAAGGGAAGGATGGCACGGAGAAGTCACAGCACTACAGAAGCAAGCAATGAAGAAGCAGACACTTTTTGACTTTTTGTAGCTTCATTTAAAATGAGTGATTGATTTGGATGGGGTTTGAGGTGAAAAACGCATAATCAGGAGGCTCCCTGGAGCTGATGAAGTCAAAAGACTGTTGCTGAAGGAACTTAACTAAAGCTCTTGTACTTGAAGGATTTGAACTCAACCCACTCAACATTTGAGCACTGGGACTCAGGGTGGTGGCAATGACCGAGTGGACGCTGCTGAAGCGGCTCCTTGATGCCGTTCACCAGCATTCGACCCTGATTGGCCGGATCTGGCTGACGGTAATGGCAATTTTTCGGTTGCTAGTGGTTGCTGTGGCGGCAGAAGATGTGTACGCGGATGAACGTACCATGTTTGTGTGCGACACGCTGCAGCCAGGCTGTTCCAATGTGTGCTACGATGCCTTTGCTCCAATCTCTCAGCCACGCTTCTGGGTCTTCCATATTGTTGCTGTGTCAACGCCGTCACTCTTCTTCATTCTGTACACCTGGCATAACCTTTCCAAAATGGCACCTGGACATAACACAGATGAGTGTGTACGGAGCTGTAATTCTGAAAGCTGCTCCATCACCTCTCATCACCACCCAAGAGACAAGGTGGTCGATGTTCTGGAAAAAAGCGTCTGTGTTTCCCTAAATCACAGCGCTCTTATCCATAAACATGCCTCACTAACAAAAGGTTCCTCAGGTGTCCTCTCCAAAGCCTACGTGCTCCACGTGTGTTTTCGTGCTGCATTGGAGCTGGCATTCCTTTCCCTTCAGTGGCTGATGTTCGGGTTCTGCGTCCCAGTTCGTTTCACATGTGCTGTCCGTCCTTGTCCTCAACGCGTGGACTGCTACGTTTCACGTCCCACAGAGAAGAGTATCTTCCTCATCTTCATGTTCTGTGTGGGTGTCTTCTGCATCTTGCTAAACTTCCTGGAGCTCAATCATCTCGGCTGGAAGAAGATCAGAAGGTCAATGAAGGTAAAGGAAGGATGGAGGAGCAGTAATTATGGAGCCATAAATGACAACGGGCGCTCTGGGACGAACAGTACGACGTCTCTACCTACACTGGAGCTGCTTGTGGAGAATCAGCCTGAGTGGACATGCGCGGGAAATGAGTGCTGCTCACCCTTAAAACACGAGAAAGAAAAGCCTGAAAAGTCACAGCAGAAAGAGCGACACAATGCAGCACAAGTGATTTCGGGAAAAACGCAATCACATAAAGGAAAAGTGTCCAAACGAAGTGCTGAAATCTGGATATGAACTGAATCTCTTATCACTTAAAATTGTATTATTTAGAACTTGCTTTGTGGTAAGTTTCAAAAAGATATAAAACTTTTTATTTACTATGGCAAAACATACTGTATGCCGAGTGTCAATAAAAAGTGATGAGATCTGAACATTATCTGTTCTACAAACATGTTACAATTAATAAAAACTTACAAATAAAGTCATATCATTTATAACTTATACAACCAGTCTAACACTTTTTAATTAATTAAATCAGTATTTTACTGAAAATGATAATTTTCTCATTAAAATCAGACGTTCTCCTATTGGTGGCTCTTCCAAGAGGGACGGTGGTGGCTCAAAACAATTAAGGCTCTAGGTTACTGATCAGAAGGTTGGGGGTTTAAGCCGCAGCCATGCCAAAGCTGCCACTGTTGAACCCCTGAGCAGGGCTCTTAACCCTGTCTGTTCCAGGGGTGCTGTATCCTGGTTGACTCTGCGCTTCAACCCCAGTTTCCTAACTGGGATAAGGGAAAAAATATTTAAAAATCAATTATAAGGTACAAATAAATTGAAACTTCTTCTTCATGAGTGTCAGAGCAGAAGCCCTACTGTTTTGTTTTGTACAAAATATTGTAGCAACATTAATTTGTCAACTTTAAAGATGTTGGGATAACGGTGGTATTCGGCTCTTTTTGAAAGACCTTGAAGATAATGTACAGAGGACGGTTTCTTTACTGCTACTACCTTCTTCACCAATGTCTAGTTTTTCCAGTTGATAAACGCAACTCTACAGCCAGATCTATGAATCTATTAGGCCAGAACTAATTAGTGTTATCACATAGCATATGCATATACATAACATAGCATACGTTGTCTTACTACGTTTGGCCACCACTGTTCATAATGACAATCAACATAAAGCAAAGCAATGTCCTGTATTGTACGCATCCTGGTGGTAAAACAAAAGCATTTTTTTTTCTACATGTTTAAAATATGTTAAGTCAAGTCAAATCAAGTAGGCTTTTATTGTCACTTCAACCACATACAGATCAGTACACAGTGAAACAAAACAACGTTCCTCCAGGACCAAGGTGCTACAGTACATCCAACATAAATTAACAACATAAATTAACAGAAACTAACTAGCTAACTAAGAAACCTAATTAGCCGGCTAGCTGAGACAAGACAGATTGACATTTTAAGTTAACAGGGAACTATCTACGTTTTTGATAGTTTACAAAACAAATTGCACATAAAGTGCATGTGCAAATGTGCAAACAAGATCGACAAAGTGACATTACAATACTCTGTGATAATGAGTCTATAATATATAAAGAAATGACAAAAATTCAATAATGAAAACAGTCACTGTTATTCTCAGAACATTTTCACTCGCTTAGTTATGTTCACTTCTTCCAGAGGGAAGAGAAACTCCTACAAATTAATACAAAGTGACTGATCACCTTTATTTGGTGATTGTGCATTTCTATCCCAATAGGTGTGATCATTTTTCGGCATGTAAGAGAGCTCATTGAATTGATAGAGGCAACACTGTGGCTTAGTGTTTAACACTGTCGCCTTGCACCCCACCAGGCTGCCTCGGGTCTGTGTGCATGGAGTTTGCATGTTCTCCCCATGCTTGGTGTGTTTTCTCTTGGTGCTCCAGTTTTCTCCCACAGTCCAAAGACATGCAGATTAGGCTAATTGGTGTTCATAACTAATTGGCGAGAACTGGGACAAAATTAATTATTTGGTTAAATAAATTAATTATTAATATTGTTATCTTGGTCCCCTCTATTGTCACAAGTATACAGCAGTGTGAAGGAGGCTATCATTAAGCTGGGAGAAATAATAATAATAATAATAATAATAATAAAAATAATAATAATAATAATAAAACATAGCAGAAACTGTCGCATTATGGGAGACAACTAAAAAACATGATTTTAGAATTAGTTACCTGGTAAAGAAAAAATACGTCTAGCCCAGTCAAGAACAGTCTGGAGGAGGTGGGCATATTTGTCAGTGCCTACACTTAAGAGATGCCTTCATGAATGCAAATACAGGCATTTTATCTCTAGATACAAACCACTGGTCACACTCAATGACAGAATGATATAAAGAGGAGACTGTGGAGAAGGAAAGGAATGGCTCATGATACCCTAAGCATCTTTCAAACATGGTGGAGGCAGTGTAATGTACTGTATGGCTGCCAATGGAACTTGGTCATTGATGTTTATTAATGACGTGGCAGCTGGGAAAAGTAGCAGGATGAATTATAAAAAGTATATGGCTATACTTTCTGCAAAGATTTATTCAAATGCAGTGACATTGTTAGGACGGCTTTTACAAGTACAGTAGAAAATTACAGTACAGATGAATATTGAGCACAAATGTGCAGCAAAAAGAAATGCAATATTCTAAAATGGCCACACACACACACACACACACACACACAGTTGATGAATGTTAATAGGTCATTTTAAGAAATTCCTGGCCTTTAGGACAATATTACTTTATTTATTCGTCAACACAGACCTGTTGTAACATAGGCTGCATGTGTGTTTGTGTAAGGAAATAAAAGACAACAAAAGTTGGGATCGACAACTATTCAGCATTTGTCGTTTATTTATGCAATATACAGTTTGTAATATATTCATTTACATCTATAAAACACTTTCTGTATAAATTATACTAACAAGAAAAAAAAGAAAAAAAAAATACATATGGTCCACATGCTTCTCTCTTGGAAACATGTACTGTAGTGACAAAAATAATTGGAAAGCTACATGACAAAATGTGTAAATGTATAAGAGTCAGTAGTGTTTTATACAACAGTCCAGAGAGAGACCATGCTCTATTGTTATCATTCTGTCCCATTATAAGGCCTGATCTTGACATAAAAATATTTAGTCTAGTCAATAACATATAGGAATTTAGAGAAAAGTGGGTCATTTCTCATCCTTACTTACTTATATCAAAATGGATAACAAGTCCCAAATTGTGCTCTGGAACATTTTTGTCAGTTTCTGTGTCTAACTGTGGGATAAACTACTGTAACTATACGCTTTAAGCATAACTGATGTTTTGATAGGAGACAACAAAAATGCAATAAATCAAGTCTCTGGACTCCTGTATGATGATAAACAGTCTAATATGTTTAACTCAACAAAATAAATTCAGGCTCATAAGATGGAGCACCACAGGTTAAGGATTTCACATTAAGGCCTGCTTAAGCTTGTCTCATTCCTATTCACTTTGTATTCAAGCAAAGGCAATAAAATGACTTGGCAACAAATAAATCTATAAAATACTGTAAAGTGCACCGCTGGTCAATACTGAGTCAATGCCAACTTTACCATCTTAGTCAAACCTGTAATAATTATACAATATGACAACAAGTAAAATGTAAAATACTGTTCAAGTGTTCCACTGGCTGACTAAAAAGCAGACGCAGCCCAAGTGGATATTGGGCATGTGCTAATCAATGTTCTACAATTTGTTGCAAAATTTAACACATAAAATGTGCATTATATTTGGGAGAAACTTGCCTAGGTAGCATTTGCGCTCCTTAGATAAAACCTGTCCTCCTTTTTTGGACTAATATAAAAAAGAAATTAAATGTCTTTCTGAGAGATGGAACTCCCATAATTAAGTACAATTCTCTATAAATGTTGGAAAACATGGGAGAAAGAATTGTATTTTGTTAGAAATACAAAATTGTAATAATATTACAAACTGTGACAAACAGATCCCTGATCACAAATAACTGCAAATTATAGGGTTTTTTCCCCCAATTTTTTAAACTAGGGCTGCAAACAGAATACTTAAAGAGAGCAATTTGATCATTAATTAATTAGCTAATTAGGTACTAAAGTAATGAGTCTGGCATACCACGCACTGCCGGGCAAGCCAAAATAAAAAAATAAAATGATAATAATCCTAATATTTCATTGGACCACCTTGAGCATCAATTATGGTTATACACATTCGCTATGGCCTTGTTTCAACAACCTCATGCAGCATCATAACATTTATTTCCATCCAGAGATGCATTAACCTTTGACCAAGATCTTGTACTGATGACGGAAAAGTCAAACTACTCTTTAAAGTCCTACCTAGCATATTCCAACCACTGACCAGTTCTTATGGAAAAATTATTACATTCCCAGGACTAATTCTTCACAATATGAGTCCTGGAATATGCCGTGCCGTCAGAGAAGTAGAAACTCATTGATGGGATAACCTGGTCATTCAGTACATCATACATTTATGGCTTTGTTCATCCAATTCGTCAGTGGTTTGTGGTTTGTTTGTTTTTTTGGTGAAGGTAATTTCTGAATTTTTGGTGTGATTTGCCATATGAGAACTTGCACTCTACTGCTAGAATTAAATATGGATTACTTTATAGAATGAGAAAATGTAAAGTATGTAAAAAAGAAAATGTAAAATAATAACAAAAAGTTGCAGCACTAATTTTAACCCATTAATTTGGTATCAAAATCCCATTTTCTCCCTTATCACATCACTAGTGAGCATTCATTGTACCAGCAAAGGCAACAGTGACAAAAACAGAGCACAGAATAAGGCAGTCAGAGCCATGCAAATGTCAGCACACAGGAGATAATGGAAAGTAGTCATCAAAAGTTAAAATACAAATTAAAAAGCCTCGATTAAACTACACAGTGTAGTTTTGTAGCTTTGCAGGCATACAGTCATTTACCGCACTGCAGTACTGGGGTAACTTGAACCCCATTACTATTAAATCAATTACCCTGATATGAAAGTGCAATGTCGGCACTTGGCTAATCAGGCTTTCAAATCGTACACGTCTTGACATGTCAGTTTAAAAACAAGCAAGGCATGAAAAGCATTTCAAATCTTTCAGTTTTCAAAGCTTGACCACTGGAAACATAATACTTTTTTTTTTTTGGAACTTCACTTAGTTATAGTAGTTGGAAAATATTAGCTTTTATGGTGAACAGATGGGATTTGTTGTGGACCGTCAGTAAAAAAAGTAATGTTTCAATATACTGAAACATGTTCATGAATTCAGAATGTGGTTAATGTCAATTTGTGCAGAGAGATGAAGTAGGAAGTGCAAACAGGAGATCCATGTGCCTTGTGACTGTTAATACTAAAGCTTTAGTGCAATATGACCATAATCCCAAAATAAAGAAGCACTTCAGGAAGAGTGAGAGAAGTTTTCACAGGTGGCTGATGTGACAATGTGATACAATAAATCATAATATGTTGTGATACAGAGGCTTAACCACTCGTTTATTCCTGAACTTATCTTCTTTGACCTGCAGTTAGAATTTTGTTAAGGGCTGTCCATCTAGCATCTAACTGATTACATATGTTTATAAAACGTATCATGACTGAGCTTAAACATTATGTCTTATGTGAATAATAATAATAAGATTATCAGGTTACTATCAAACCATCAGGTCCTATGTGTCCTAAATATCAGACTTCCATTTCTTGTTAGCTACATTTCTCCTTAAGCTTCAGTACTGAACTATTTTAATTGTATCTCTTTTTTTGTTTAACAAATTGAGTTATTCTCATCTTCTTTGTTTTATTCTTTTTGTAGCTACGTTTATACTCTGCGTTATAAAAAGCATGTAGTTGGTGCAGCCTGTAAATAAATCAGACAAGGTAATTTTGTACAGATTTTTTTTTCATTACACTAATGTTTTTTCCCATGTTAGTGTTTTCCCTTCTGTAACTAATTTAATGCCTTCAGGCTCAATAATTAGCTCATAGATGTGCTGAATCTGCTGAATTGGTGGCACTGCCAAATAAGATTAAATGTAAATGTTAAAGGTGGAAGGAAGAACACTATAATCTATAGGGTCGTGGATCTCCTTGATCAGGACTGAGAAATGTTCTGTTTTTATATAATAGTCTTTACACCATCAGCTCTTAGGGTCAGAGGCAGGGTCAGATACAGTCTTATAATGCACATGAACTTCCATGTCCGATTAATATCACATAATTGTTATTTCATTAGCTCTTGGCACAATGATTCAATGCACTGTACATGACTGTGGCCTTCATAATCGACACTGGCAGCATGCAGAGAATCTACTTAAGATTTGCATCACCATATTTCCTAACAGGAACCACAAATACATACAATATTTATTGTATATTTAGCAGAGCCTGCCCCTGAATCTAAACGACACCTGGGCAATCGTTCAGTTTGTATTATTTATTTATTGTTTGTAATATTTAGATATTTGCACTTGCTTTCCATTTTTTTTAAATGGTAAGAATTTTGGTCCTTTAAAATAGACTTCGTGTCCAAAACAGATTAAGAATTCCTGCCTTATGTTGTCCTTCTCTCTTCACTCTTACAGTAACAAATAGCTCATTGTTATCTGATTATCTTTGTTTTAACTTTGTTCTATTTATTTGTCTGAGAGATTTCGAACCAAACCTAAGTAACAATAAATACTGTGCATTTGTGAGAAAAGTAATGTAATGGGATATTATTGCCACATCATCCACCCTGTAACTCAATCTCTACTTCGATTTCGATATCACATTTGTTACTGCTGCCAAGATTCCAGATAATCACAATAAGTCAAGTATAAACAGAAAAAAAGAGCAGGTGGGCAAGAGATTAAGTACTTAGGGAAATAAACATTCCCATGAGTAGCAGTACAGATAGTCACACTGTATAAATTGTGTTCTGGTGACTTGTAAGCTCAGTGCAGGCACTCAAACTACAAAAAGACGTACAAACCAAAAAAAAAAAAAAAAAAAGACAAACAAAAAGTAGAGAGCTAGCCATCCATGTAGTTAAAAATCAGAAGCGCACAAAGGATACTGCATATAAAAGAGAAATAAATACTGAAAAATAAAACCTACCATTTTTTTCAGAAATAATGAATCAAGATGACTGGACTTGTTTAACCTTTTTAAATGTTTTTCTACTCATGAAGATCATACTTCAATTCCAGTTGTCTTGACTCACTAGGTTTTGATGCTGAAAAATAAAGCAGTAAAAGATGAAGCTTCTATAGAGTGTGTCCCTTGAGTCAGTGTTACAAGCCTCATTGCGGTAGGGGCACTAGGACCTCGACGTAGTTGATGGGAAAGAAGCCTGACTCGCCGTTGATCATCCCTTCGTACCAGTTCTCGTCGATCTGGTTGGTGAGGATGATGATGTCTCCTTCTTTGAAGCCGAGTTCCCCGTCGTTCTCGGGTTCAAAGTCGTACAGTGAGCGGCAGCACGGCTGGTCCATGTGCAGCTCCGTTTCTGTATCAATTACAAGTAATGATGGTTAGTTGTCCTGAAAATTCACACATTGAGTTAGATACTCATCACATTACAAATAGCAATCAGGAACAAACAGTTCTTAATACTGTTGCAGTCTAGCACAACATATCCAGTTTATTTATAATCTGCCATAATGGGATACCAAAACCATAATAACATTATGTTACATAATGGTTCGTCATAGCCAGTTCCTTCTAAAACAGTGATTTGAGTTTGAATTTCTCTCCAGTGTCAGTGGTGGTTACAGCCCTGGTGTGCACATATTCTGTATGAATCTGGTAATACTCACGACTGTTCACTCTCTGGCTTTCGGGCCACACTGGATTAATGGGAGGTGGATGGCTGATGTAATCAACTGACACCAAAATATAGAGAGTGAGCATGAAATGCACACACAAACACACACAAACACAAACACTAAAATCAATGATGAACATGGATGTGATCACAAAACTAATAATCAAAGTAAGTTTGCTTAGGAATTCATTCTTTTTCTGAAAGCACATATTTATTGATATCCTAATGGAATTTTCTCTTGTCTTTCTCTTGCCAAAAGTCATTACTATGGAGTATTTTTTTTTAAAGGGACAGTTTGGCAGAGGCTAAATTGACACAATATTCCTTATAATGTAGATCCAAGACGTGTTTGGTGTCTGAGACTTGCTTCTTTAGTTTTGCATTGGACCTCTGAAACCAACAATCACTACTTTAAAGTCCTGCAATATACACGCCTCAATGATCCCACAAACACTTTGCAAAATGCAACGTTTAAATAAATTGTTGTTAAAGTTTAATGAATTAAAAATATATATACAAATCAGAATTAAACTACATCATTATCCAAATCTATTTAACATACTGTATAATTCTGCTGATCTCCTTTCTTATTTTGATGAAGAAACACAGTACTGTAAGTTTATCTATTTGAGATATAAAACAACTTGACACAGTTTAAGGCGAGTTCTGTTTCAGACACCAGACATGTCTTGGCTCAGTGCAAAATGTCAGACTAATAAACAGCATTCTTTTGTAAATACAACAAAACGTTCAAATCCCATTTTAACCACTAGAGGGAACCATACTTATATATTTATACAGTACTGTATGTTTACACTGATCAGGCATAACATTACGGCCACCAGACTAATTTTGAGTAGGTCTACCTTTTCTCACCAAAACAGCCGCTGAGGCATGAACTTCACTAGATCTCTAAAGGTGTCCTGCAGTACCTGGCACCAGGCCGTCAAAGACCTAACCTCTAAGTCCTGTAAATTGTGAGAAGGGGCTTCCACACGCATACAGTATTTGGCCATACACATGATATTAAAGACATGATTCTTTAGAACAGGGCTTCCACTCTTCCGTGGTTCTGACCATTGAGGCTACTTTTTTTGGTGGATTTGGGTCAGCCTGAACACTCTGACTATGGTGGAGCTACATAGCAGCAACACCCTTCTATAAGAACCAGTATAAACATTTTCAGTGAATTTGAGCTACCGTAGCACTTCTATTAGATCGGACTACACAGACTATCCAACAAAACCCTGCAGTTTGGAGTTGCTCTGATCCGGTCGTCCAGCCATCACAGTTAGGCTTTTGTCAAAGTTGTCCAAATCCTTACGCTTTCCCATTTTTGCTGCTTCCAACACATCAACACCAGGGACAAAGTTTTCACTTGCTGCATATCCAGTTGCAGGTTTACTTGCAGCCCATCCATTATCAGATGTCATTGTAACGAGATAATCAATGTTATTTACCAGTCAGTGGTGGTAATGTTATGGATGATGTGTGTAAATGCTAAAACGCTGTCTTTAGGTAAAGTTATCTACAAGGTATGTCAATATTTGTTTACTTAAAAGTCTGCTTATATGTCTATATATTTACGTATAGGACTTTATCAGCAGTGACTGTAAAAAACCGAGGAACCTACTTTTTCCATTTACACTGTGGTTCACTTGTATATCTGAAATGGACAACAGGAGATGAGTTTACAGCAAAATTACTTAAATCATTCCAAACAGATGTCTAGTGATATGACTTGGCAATAACAACGTGTTCCATTACAGCAATGTACTTACATGTTCATTTGTTTTTAATAGTTTATAATGTGAGTCAATTGATTAATTCATTAATTAAGTTCCCAAATATTCTGTTTTCTTCATAGATGTTTTCATTGCCTTTAACATTTCAGATGCTAAGACATGAGCAGTGAAGGAGAGAATTGACTTAGCTCTTTGTAACCTCTATTCATAATTCAGATTACATTTTTAGAAGTAATTTGTAATGACTTTTTATGATATAAATAAAGTATCCGATATAAAATACTACAACAAATGGAACAGAAGCTGGTGAAAAATACAAACAACATTAAAAAGGGAATAATCCCAAATCTATGGACGTGAACAAGAGGCAGTATTTGCACAAATAATTCATGCACACTTAGTATAGTTCAGTGATACCTGTGGATTTTAGAGAGGAAGTGTAGGAGACGCCATTATGCTGATTGCTATTGATGGTCTCCAGGCTGGATATAATGGACTTTGGCTTGAACTCCTTCTTAGGTTTACTGTTTGCTGAGGTCATCCTGTAGGAAAAACACAAATCAAGCGCTGATTATTTGTGATAAGCATTGCTCTTTATGTTAATGCAGTGTCACGTCATCTTGCTCTGTTTAGGTCAAAATGACCCAGTTCAGTATGATACTAAAAATATGTTTTGCCTGAGGTGTTGTTGCTCAGTAACTATCTAACCCTGTTCCTGACAAGCATCACATTAATGAATTTTATTCTCTATTTTATTCTCCAAATCATATTCTATATAACTACAAATTTAGGACACAAAGGAAATTTTCAATATTTCTGTAGCCACAAAAACAAGCTTTACTGATTAATATTTAGAATAAGACAAATCTCAAATTACCAAGTTATATGTAGAACATACATAGCACACTTTTTTCCTAACAGAAGGTAGACTGTGGCCATTTTTACATCTTAGCAAAGTTTAAACATTATACCAAATACTACAATCATTTTTAAGAATACACCTTGACTTACAGTTGCACCATTAAAATTTATATTATAATATAGTTCATGTATGGGCTGTATAGGTGTGCATTTTTTAAATGCTTAAAACCTTCTCTGAGATACCTGCTGTGTAATTTGCCACTGAGTTCCTCCAGGATGTCAGAGGACTGACGGTGATACTCCAGTGCTGCCTCGATCAGAGACGCTAGCTGACTCACCTGCTCCACCTGCATGCAGGAGATAAACAGCATGTTTAGAAATGCTAAGAAACAGTGTGTGACCTAATAAATGGTAGAACTCTGAAAAGACCATGGAACAACTGAGCAGCCAATTGTCCAATTACTTTTGAACCCTAAAACGCAGATTCCAATTTCTGTTTCCAGCAGGATGTAGC
>JAOTRS010000004.1:9812547-9828350 GCA_028565755.1 Dinotopterus cunningtoni
ATTTTTAAATGAGAAAACTAATATTATAAGTAATGGGTCACATTTAATTAATCATTAAACTTTTTTAGTTTGAATAAACAAATCATTAAAGGTTTTAAATTGTAACAAAATTGGTGACAAATGTAATATAAAAACGGAATATTTATAAAATCGTGATACCTACAGAATCACGATTTTAGTCGAATTGGCACAGGTGTAGTTCGATTTGTAAACAGAAAACGTGCTAACACATCTACTAACCTGCTCCCCATTTATTACTGGTATCCAATAACACCATACGAAGACTTACTAAGTCTAAGGTTGAGATAAAAAAAAACAATATGTAATCATCCACCTGAGAGTCTGAGACTTTCTGAAGCAACTGACATTCCAGTACAGTAGACTCATACAGTACGTAAACATAAACACCACAGAACATGGCCTGAAAAAAAAAGTGGGCTAAAATGAGGCAACATTAAATTATATTGTTCCGGTGGTGATAATGTTGCAGTTACACAAGTCTGATAAGGTTCAGGTTTCTTGCTACTCTCAGCCAAGCTGAAATCCAGAGCAGTAGGGCAGCAATTCAGGACATTACAGAGATTAGTGCTGCTCACACAGTACAGCATACCAGGTCAGCCTTCCTGCCAAGTAGTTATTTAAATTGTGAAGCTAGCTATTTTTTTATTTTTATAGTCCCTACTACAAGCTTGACCACTTTGGAGTAGTGTAGTACAGGAGCACCACAACAGAGAGAGAAATATATGACACCACTTTTAAAAATCAACTGCCACATTTTAAAAATCAACTGCCACATTTTAAAAATCAACTGCCACATTTAAAAAAACACCTTTATTTAAATATTTCATGTATTATATACCGTTCATATGAAATTCAGATATTAAAAATAAATATTTGCAAACAGAAAGTACATCTGTCATCAGCTGTGACAATAGATTTTCTGAAAGTTTTCCCCTTACGTGCATGCTTACACACACAACAGACCGGCTGGCTGTCATAAAACAGGCAATGCCATAAATGTAATAACACAAGTGAACTGTCATGGGTTTTAGAGGAACTAATCATACAGTAATATCAAACCTCAGCGCACTTATAAAGCAAAAAGAGGAAACTGATGTGTGCACCAATTTCTTAACATGAAACAGGAAGGAAGGCATTACGCTGGGACAAGAGGAAGAGGAAGAGATGTTCGAGTGCGTGGTGGCTGGGTCACATGGAGAGCAGGTCACCAAGAGACGGACAGACAAAACGCAAAATCATTACAATCCTTTATTTATTTGTTTTCCACCATGTTATCATTCTGGTATTAAGAATTGGTACACTTCATTTAGTATTGATGTTAGAAGTCAAATTTGTGTTGCAACAACATTGAATGGGATGCAGAAACAGTGATGAAGCTGCTAAACTCTGAAGCTGTTAACTCTCTTGCCATCACAGCACACTGTCAGGTCGCATTTAACCATCAGAGTAAAATGAAGATTTTTGCCTGACTTGAATAATGTCTATTTATGTAAATAGCAGGGAGACAGCATCAGGAGACAACGTCCCCGCTCAGAGATAATAGCCATGGAGAGCCTAGACAGGCTTGAATATATTCTTTTAAACTGAATGAAGAACAGAATACCACATTCTACAGACAGAACGCTGGACAGTGACATTCCCCTTAGTCCGTGTTAATGCATTTGACTAACTAATGAGCTCATCATTTATAATTACATTATGTTAGCCAGCATTTTTCTACTAAATGAGGTTCCTGGGCAACATATTTTTTTTCTGTAAGATGGTAATTTAATACACATCAACATACAGATAATAATTAAATTCATCAATGATGTCTTTTCCATCATTTCCTGTCTGCCTACTCGCTTTCACTCTCGCTATTTTCTATGCTCTAAAACAAGTGTAGCCTGAGGTCAAGCAAACACCCACACGCGGCCACATTAAACACCCACGGCTTATAAGGCAATCAAAAATGAACAGGTTTAAAACAACAACAAAAAATGTATGCTTTAAAACGTATTATCATTTAAGGCTTAGTTGTATGTGAACAAAATTTGAGAAAAATAAGATTTTTTGTAATTTTAATTAAAACCTGAATCTTCAAATCTCAAATTATGAGGGTGAGTCAAAAATTATGTTAAAACTTCTGTTGATGCATCTTATCATCGCTTTCCGTCCAAGGCTACTGTCTCCCCAGTCACTGCTGTGCAGGTGTGCATTGGGGATCAAGCAAAAATGAATGCCCTAGTTGTGATTTGCACAAAAAGTAAAGCGTGCAGTAATTTCTTTTTTTTTTTTTTTGTGGCCTGAGGGTGTACCTGCTGCTGAAACAACTCACAGAAGAGCATAAACAGAAGCAGCTGAATATCTGCAAACAAAATTTTAAACGATACTCTAAGAAAGGTGAAAGTTTATTAAACAGAATCAATACTCATGATAAGGTATGGACGATACGGAATCACTACGAGTCTGAGAGTAAAAGGCTGAGTATGGAATAGAAACATCCTCAACTGCCGACTAAGCAATAGTTTAAAAGTCAACCATCAGCTGGAAAATTGATGCGGTTTTTTTTAGATTCTCAAGGGCCAGTACGGGAACATTATCAGGAAAAAGGTTTAACAATCAGCAGTGCTCATTACAGTGAGATGCTTATTAAGGGGCTGAAGCCTAAACGCAGAGGACTAGTGTCCAAGGTCATTGTGACCTTTCATGATAATGCACGTCCACACACTGTTTCCCACACTGTCGACACTTCTGCAAAAAGATGTTAAAGCGTCCTCTCTATAATCCTGATCTAGCAACCCTATGAGGACAAAGATTGAAAGAAAACAGCGGTGCATTTGTGGCTCTCGACTCAGCCTTAAATATTTTTTCCTTATTTCCTATACTTTTTCATCTTCAAAGCTCCATAATCATCTGGAAGGGGAACGGCTCTGACATAGGGAATGCTGGGGAGCTGGTTGACTGTCAGTTGAGAATCTTCTTAAGAGTCGATTAGGTATCTAAAATAAATGTATAGTACAACGTTGTGAAAGGAAGACTTAGAGTAACAGAATGATGTCATGTAAGGCAATACTGGGGTTCTGAGATCTGACCATGCACTGGTGGACTAATGGGATCCAGTAAGAGCCACGCCTGATTTAAACCCTGAACCACAGCAGGTTTTTTCTGAGATCTGACCAATTTCGACCTGCACTTGCTGTAATGATGCCAGTCACGGCCATGCTGCTGGTACAGCTATGCTGATTTAGTCCAACTGGGATTTCCCAGAGGTGCTTGGAGCAGAGACAGCCCACTGCTGTAAAATCTGAGCAGGAAAAAAGTGTAATGCGGAACATGGCAATGTATTGCGTAGCGCCACAAAAGAGCCAGCTATTTTATAAGTAAAAATGCTAACAGGAAACACCTGTTATGACTCTGATTCTGGCACTCATGCATACACAAATATCGGACACTTTACTTTATTAGTTTTGGAAAAAACATGTATGCACACTGGCCACAGCAACCTGAACCTTTTGTGCCTTGATTCAGCTAAATACTACAATGTTTACACCCTCTTTGTGTGACAGATCTTGCGACATGCGGTTAGACAAGGCAAGAGGTGACTGTCTAAACTCAGCATAGTTTTTCCTGAAGCGGATCTGTTAATCATAGTCAGAGGTCAGAACCCAGTCAGTCAAACAGGCACACGTCCAAGCAAAGGGAACTACAAAATGGAAGCACACAGCTAAAAAACACTAAGCAAGTCAAAACACTGTATAAACAAAATAAACATGGGCTTAAACCATCGGATCAGAGCATCCTTGTATTAAAAAAATCCACAGCATTCTAACAGTTTAATCCATTGTAGAAGGACATGTGCCAGAAGAACTAAGAATGATGTTGGGAGTGTATCGATTAAGATGTACCAGGAAATAAATAAACCCACATACTTTAAGCTGTAGCTCTTAAACACACAAGGGAAAAGCACAGCCAGTGAAGCATGTTTTTTTCCTCCGTAGTTCCACTAGTGAAAATTCACAATTATTAAAACGGTGATTTATTTATTATAATAAATAATTTGAATTAAATGGGGTATAGGAATAAAGTGATTAATGGCTAAAAGAGACAACATATAAATTTTACACATATTTAAATAATGTTCATAAAAGACATCTCTTATAATTTAGTTTACACCTTAAGGTTCGCCGGCTACAAAAAGTTTGCACACCGCTGCCGTAAATCGGCAGCTGAAATAAATTCCCGAGCTGTACTTACAATAGACCTACAATATATCAATTTATGATATAACAAATTGAGATAGCAGTGCTTGTGTGCTTATGTGGACATACGAAAATGGTGCAGCTATAATGCAGTGCAATAACCAGGAAGCCTGACCAATGTGGCCTTTGTGTGAGGAAATGAAAACACTGCTTACAAGCTTCAAAGTGATCACAGCGTGAACCTGCAGGCTAAAAAGCATCAAATGGAGAACACAGGATGTGAAAACGCTACACTGTTGAGGGGTTGGAGAAAGGAAAGGAGAGTCTATTTTTTTGTTATTATTCTTTTTCTAAATTATATTATAAATTGTATTTACTAGTGCTTTGCTTGTACTGTTCAAAAACATTTTCATGTTTAATTAGATCGCTTTAGGAACCTGCTAGAATTTTAAGCTTTTACTGAAGAGATACATGATTGTTAAGGACCAGATGATATGCCTTATTGTTGATATGATTGGGTACAGGATGTCGTATTGTCGTATGATTTGGTTTTAATACGATACAACTTGAACGGTCAGTGACGACAACATATGACTGAAAAATAGCCTACTTGTGCTTTATTCCTCTTTTTCCCTTTCAGTCTGGTATATTGTACAAGTATTCCACTAAATGTTTCTATTTGAAGACATAGACCAAATCCAATTGGTAACAGGTGCTTATAAACAGAAACAGTGAAAATACATTCCGAGGCACCGGATCTCAGAAGGTTAAGGAACTCATACATTCCTAGGATGTATGGTTCATATAAATACATATTTAAAAACATTTTTAAGGCCACACTCACTTACTATCCACCTACTACAAATAACAACACTGTAGGACAGAAATAAAGGTATTGATGACAGATTAAAGAAATCAGACTGACTGTCATAATTGTATCTCTTTCTGAGCCTTTGTAGACAGGGATGACCAATTAGGTCAGGATAAAATTAGCCACTGGTCTATTATTATATATCCTGATATAAAAATACTCTGAGACTAAAATTATTCTGTGAAGTGCTCCTCTAGATGATTCATGACGTCCCGTTTCAAAGCTCTGATTGTATGAAATATGTTAAATATATCAGATGTCCACAAACAATTTAATAAATCTCTATCTACAATGGCAAGCACGTTTATATAAACCGGGAAAGTTTTGATGAATGGAGGCGTAATACTCATCAACATTTACAGAAGACCTCGGTTATGAGACTCTTATACGCCAAAGTAAAACATTTCAATGGTGCAGACATTTCAAAGAAGGCTGTGTAACCATGAATGACCGGCAGGGATTGTTTGGAGACCACATGCACAACCTCATACTGTCCGCTGCACCACTTGCACATTACAGAAACTCAGCTGGGAGTTATTGCCACATCCCATATACAAACCTGACCTTGCTTCTGCAGATTTGGGCCATTAAATGAGATCCTGGGAGGCCAGCGTTTTAGCACTGACGATACCGTAAAGCAGGCTGTCAGATCATGATGATTCAGCGTGCTGAATTAACTTTCTACCTTGATGGCAGCCAAACACTTATAACACGCTGGGATCGAAAGTCAAAATCAGAAATCGTGGTTTGATTTAAACATTTATATTTTCTTGGCATATTCCTGCATATTTTGTAAAGTGAGCTGAAAATAAAGCCTATATATATGTCAAGAAAATGTAAAATGTTTGAGCATGTGTGGTCTCTTGGAATAGATTTATACTTCACGGATTGGCATGTTTTTTTTCCCCAGAAAATGCAAACAACAGTGGCAAATCCGTCTGTGTTTACAGTAATTCACTGTTATCACACATAATGACAGGCTGAGACATGTCCGACGTCAGGGTGACTTGGTTCCTTTTATCAATCACCGGTTATCGACCTCCTACAGTACAAGGCCGAGCGGAACTTAGATTGGCTGCTAATAACACGCGTTGTTCCTGTGAGTGCTTATATATATCTCAGTTAAATTCAGCCTGTCTACAGTATATCATTACACATTTTTGCATTGTCTGTTTATTATTATTTTAATATTATTTATTATTACTTTATTTTAGTACTTCACTGTTGTCGCGCACAATGACAAGCACTGAAAAGTCAAAAGGCAATTATCCAATCAGCCAACCGTGTGGCAGCAGTGTGATGGATAAAACCAAGTAGATACAGGTCAAGAGTGCCCGTTCATGTTCGAACACCAGAATGGGGAAAACTGTAAGGGCAGTGACTCTGACCCTGGCATAGTTGGAGGTGTTTAAGTATTTTAAAATGATTTAATTTTTAACTTTTTTAATAATTAACTTTGTTAATGAGCGAGATGGCAGACCAGTTTGAGCTGCCAGAAAAGAAAAAAAAATAATAATAAACTTTACACAATCATGATGATTGCAATTTTTCCTCGGTTTTCAGCTGTCCAGTTTCAGTAAGACGGTGCCTACTGCCTACTGTAGACTCCTGTTCTTGGATGACGTGAGTGGAACCTGATGTGGTGTTCTGCTGATGTAGCTCATCTCAAGGTTGGATGTGCATTCTGAGATGCTTTTCTGCCCACCACAGTTAACAGTGTATGAGTGTGTATGTTATATTACGTTATAATTATGTCATTACGACTGCCCTTCTTAGTTTATGATATCCTCAATATATTCCATTTAAACAGATTATGAGAAAAGGAAGAAAAAAAGACACAGTGGTGCGTTTTGCCAGAACCGTCGAACAAATAGGACGAACTATACCTGAGGGGCCCAGAAAGCTGTCTTATCTTGCCAATCCTCCTGTGAAAGCAACTTGAGTGTGATGAATCTCAAGATGAAGCTGTAAAATAAGTCTCTGTATGTTACTCTAATGATTACATTTCCTGCATCGAAGAACAAAAACAATAAGGATGGTGGACACTGCGTGTTTTTTTTTTATTTCTTTAAAACAAAGCATGCACACAAAGTTCTTTTTACTCTCCATAGAATTGAGACAATACAGCTGTGGAGCAAGAACAATGCCTTATCCTTGAATTGTCTTCACCTAACAATAGCAACGTGGCAGCACTCTACTCACTGTAATGCAGATATGAGCTGCAAAATAAAATGAGAAGCTATTTAATCTGATAAACAGTAAACAAGTAACTAAATCTAACCCTAAACCAGTAATTGTGACATTTTTCAATGGTGAATACCTTATCACTCCTGCTTACTTATAAATATTTATAAAATTTCTTAGAAAAGGCTTCATTAACAGTTTCACTATTTTTGAATTTGTGCCTTCAGGGTAAATACTGCTCCTGTAGTTTACAGTTCTGCTGACCTTCTTTTAAGACACCAGCAGTGGTTAAATTCAGAGGAAAAGGTGAGGCGACATGTATGAGAGCGCCATAACGACAGCATTAGAATGCAACCGTGTCCTTCCTCTCTGGAGCCAAGGATCTAAATCAAATGATCAAAGAATATCATAAATCAACAGAGGCGAGCAGCGTGTTTTATAAACTCCATTAAAGGTCTCGGGGTGGAAAGTTCACAACATACATTGGTACGTTCTCTGCCTTGGAGTGCAGAATTAATCTTTCACGCTGTCACTGGAATGGAAAAAAGAAAGCCATAAATACAGAAATAGCTGACAGCAGCTATCAATATCGCAAAGCTAACGATCCAAACACACACACTCACAACACTCAACAGTCTAAATAGGAGTGAGTATTCTGCAGCTTCTGAAGTGGGTGTACGTTTGACTGTCACCCCTCAGGATACCAGGTAGGTCACCATGCCAACGAGATCCCAGCCATGCCTATATGACGGGCCATTTTGTTTTTTTGTTTGTTTTTTTAAATATAATACCATAATATGTACTTATTTGAAAATATTAATTTGTGTTTGTGTCCTTCCTGCTTTAAACTGATTCGAAAAAACACAAAGAAGAACCCAGGAACCGTTGTGCACGAACGTGCTAAAAGAGCGCCGTTGCGTCGCTCATTTTTCGGTGAACTGAACGCATCAGTTTGCCACTAAAGAACATGTGTATTAATATTGCGGTGAACAATTCAGTATCCTGAACACCCATGCCAAGCAGATCTCCCCTCCGAGCTTCATTGTTTGTTGATATGTAGCTATGTAGTGTATATAAATAGCTTTACAGTGTAACACACCGTGGCTTTTAGAATCAAAGCAATGTTTTCCGAGCTTTCCCTTTACACAAATTTTACTAAACTTGGAGAAAATCACCAACCTGTAAACAAGTTTAAATTTCATCTATCCTGCATGTATGCAGAAGTGTTAAAGTAACTCGTACATTTTCACTAATTCCTGCTGTATTGCTGCACACGTGGACATGAGTTTAAATTACCACAGCCATTTACACCAAATCAAGGTAAGTTCTAGTATGTCAGATGTTCAGTGTTACATACAGACTCTGGACTTTAAAACCGGCTGTTTACAGTAAAATGAAACGGACATGGAAATCAGTGCAGTTTTAAGACGGAATCGAGGGATCTTTGGTTTCTGAGATTACCCCTCCTACTATACACAGTTTCCTGAAATACACAAACACTCAGAGACATCCTGTGCTGCCTTAATGTGCTTTCTCAGGGACTTTAGAGAGATGTGTTCCCAGCGACCGCCTCTTCTATTACGCATATGAGTTTGAGAGTCATCACATGCATATGCTTAAGTCCAAGAATCTGAGCTTACCGTCACGATTCCTAGTTCTTCAGCAATCGAAGACTTTTAGAAGATTTACCTAAACTGATTCTTATTATTGAAGAGTCCGTTACATGATACTTATTAAAACACCACACAGACACAAGACACTCACAAGAGTAACATGTAGTGTCGCTGAAACGACTATCCGTCTGAGCCATAGACATTAGACAGCAATAAATAAACAGCAGCTTTTTTTTCTCTTACTAGTTACTAGTAGGCGATGATATGATTTTATTCCCACAGTCCCATGACGTACAAACCAAGTGTAGGAGTGACAGGCTATTTTCATGGGAATGCTTACAGTAGTTTGTTAGGGGCTTATTACTGACCAGTAATCATACTGTAGCAATAGTTTATAGCCAGGGTCAGGAAATAGGCAGACACGATTAATAAAAGAAAACAAAGGCAAGCTACGATTAGGACCAAAAGTTACAGAAACATGACGAAGCCTAGGAAATGATGTCACTAAGAAACGTAAGGAACTCGTCTCCGAGAAAAAAACTGAGCTTAGAATTGCAGGGAGACATGCAATACTTTAGTCCTGCACAGAGACGGCAAGCGTGAGACAACAGACAACAAAGAATCTCAATATTTAAAAAAACAAACGAATGAATTGGAAGCAAAAGAACAACGGAAAGCTGTCTGTTGTGTTTTGTTATTAAACTTTTTTTTTTTAATTACTCCATGGACTCCGATGTGAGATTGTAATGACTCTGTGGTATAAACAGATCAAAAATGATAAAAAATAGAAACAGAGGGTGTTGTGCAGAATGAGTAACGTTACAACCAGTGAACCATTCATTTCAGAGGAAAAAAGGAGAGACAGAAAAATGATTAATAATAAAAAAGAGCGCACATTTCAACCTTTTTACACCAGCACTACGCAGGATCTGAATAAACATGCCAGTGTTGGAGCAGCCAAAAGAACTGGAGGCAAATAAAGATTAGGTAAAAATAATTTTAAAAAACTTAATAACAACAATAGTGTGGGTGCTTGAGCTATAATTAACGTCAGGTCTCCTAATATTATGTCTATACAATTAAATAATAATTAATTAGACAATGTTGTACAAAATACAATACACAATATTATTATCTCAAATGCTAAAGTTTGCTGCTACAAGCGCCCATAATCTCATAAGTAGCAGAAGAAGCACTAATCTTAAAGTAATAAAGAATATTTTTGCAATTGTTCAAAATTTGCAAAATTATTGTACTGTACTTTGCAAGAGATGGAAGTAGGATTTATATTTTATGCAAAAGGGATCTAGATACAAATAGAACATTTAACCTTTGTTTCCTACGTAAATTATTAATGAGTGTGAATCGATTCTGAATCAAAAACTGATGCAGTGAGTAACGAATCGAAAAACAAAAAATCAATTAACCTGAGCGCGCAAAATCGATCTAATCGCACCACTCTTATTCTGACATGTGTCTAGTAATCCATAATTCCTACATATATAAAATAGTAATGAATTTCCGCACTGGTAGCTTCAGTAAGCACTTCACATTCCTCTCTGTTCTGTGCTTGTCCCCGCCCTCAAAATACAAGAGCCATTACAGCAGTGCACAGTGAGCAATCCCTGAGTAATGTGTGTAATAAACACTGCTGAAAGAGAGAGACACTCATCCTGAAGGAGAGGATGCTCTGAATGCATATAGGCTGTGATCAATATTTAATGAGTCAACAAGGTTGTGAAAACAGCCTTTTTTTTCACTAGTGTTACTATGCTCAGAAAAGCAGCTCAGACTTCACATAAATCAAAGGCACACGCTACACACATTTTGATTGTGGGCTCAATTTGGACACAAATACCTCTCACATGAGCTGCGGTTTGACTGAGAAATCGCAATGCAGACCCGTGCAATCACTCAATAGCAAACGGCTGCAATTTAATGAAAGAGTTTATACACACAGTCTGGAATTTCTCTATAGATTGTCAAAAATAATTTTTTAAAAAATCCTGTAATAATTTTGAGCTGATAAATGTATATTGGCAAATATCATCTTAATGAAATTATCTGTCTAATTAGTTACCTAGATAAATGCATGTAAATTAAAAATGGTACATTTAAGAGTTAAATATCACAGTTTAAATTCAAATATCACAGTGTAATTTTTTAAATTTATTAAATCTTACAGCCCTTCTGGGACCCATATACAGTATTCTGCTTCCTATAATGTATTTCACAACATACATGTAATTCTGCTTCCTTTAATCTCACATATACTGCATGACCAAAAGATTGTCATCACCTGATCATAACACTCATACGAGCATGTTAAACATCCCATTTTAGATGTAGCCCCACTTTTGCAACAGTGATCTTTGTGGCAACAATCAGATGTCCATATATTTTTGACCACATTGTGTACCTTTTAAACCACTGTCACAAGGTTATACAAAAATACATTGTTTTTTAGACACAGTGACAACGACATGCTAGGATATTTTAGGCTATATTACACAATCCCAAATTTTATTATTTTATTTTTTTACCCTAATGTGACAGATCTGAATGCACAAATCTGATGTCGCTTTCATAAGTGGTCATGCAACTTTTTGCCTCTGTGCATGCATAGGGCGCTGACATCATCAGTCAGCATCGGCAGCGCAGGGATTTCATATCAGACCTAGCAACAGCTGCTAAAACAGTTAAAGGGAGGCGTCTGGCTTTCTTCTTTTTACTGTACTGCAACAAGTACAGACAAATCGCTTGCCGCCCACAAGAGAAAAATCCAGAGCATATTTATTTGCTAAAATCGCATCAATTGTTTGAAACGAATGAAAGATCACCAAATTCATGATGAGTTATATAGACGTATCAATGTGCACAACCATCCTGTATCAGAGGACAGACGGGTCCATATCAGAGTCATTTGTAGTTATGAATGTGAACCTTCATGACATGAGATTCCGATCTGACCAAAAATTAGACGTGGCTTGCAGTGTGAACGTAGCCACTTATATCTGCTCGCCACATGATAATTCTCCCTGCCTGAGAAGCTGAGTTGTGAATTAAAGTAGAGATAATAATTTTAAATGTCATGTGTTTTGAATATTGCACAGTGATATTCCATAATAATAATAATAATAATAATAATAATAACAATAATGATAATAAGTAGGCTGCCTTAGAGATATTTTGAAGTGACATACACTCGGAAATAAATGTGGATGAAGAATTTCCAGTATATTGCGGTATATTTCAGGAATATTGCACAGCCCTATTCCCACACACTCTCAATTGCAACAGTACTCGCTTCCTCTTCTGCTCTTTAAACTGATACAAAACAACACATAGTGTAGTCCCACTAGTCAAGCTTTGCTGAAGTGCACACTTGCCTGTACCGACAACAATGCTTCTGACAAATCTGAAAATTCCACTCTATCAGCATGTTAAATAAGAAACATTCGAAACCCTGTAACCCTGTACTTTAATATGAAGAGACACGCTGTATGGTTAACTCCTACTATCAGTTCTGTGATGATAATCATGGCCACTAAAGCTGATGTGTGTAGGCATGCTGATTCTAAATTATCACATCCCAACACTGCCTAACACTTTATTTTGGCTTATATCGCTGCACAGTTGAATGCTTGACTCTCACTAGTCAGGTGTTGATTAATTTTCAATAACGGCAGCTTTGCTGGCAGAAGTTCAAATCGCAGGTTTGTGCTTGTTTTAACACATTGTTGTTTGGATAAAACTCATTCACATGGATTTGTATGGCAGACCCCCTACACAGTCCAAGAGTAATAAACTGATTTATTAAAGATAAAATTGTTATAGATATTGCTATGGGGAAATGTTCACAAAATAACAATGTTTTTAATCTTTTAGTCTTGGATGTCAGTTTTTTCAGTGTGTCAGTAAATGTTCCATGGCAGGAGGGTACTCAGTAGCTCAACAAGCTTTGGGATTTTATTTTAATTTATTCATTTTTTATCAAATTTAAAGGTTTATTTAAAGTTTAAGGAGAATCCTCCCTGGGTTCGCCTAATCTCTGGACACCATTTTAAGAGCTACATTAAAACTAGGCCTAGGACTAGGCTAGGCTACTGGGTGACAGTATATTGCTAATGGCTAACCTAGTGATTTTTAGCCCTAAAGAAGGGCTAGGTTAGCCATTAGCAGATAGCACCACTAAAGACTTACCTAATAATCTATTGCTCGTTAGAAGGGGTGGCCAAGTGGTTTTTAAGAGAACTATGTTAGCTGTAAGTAAGCAACCTAGACTTCTTCAACTACCTTTTGTGAAAAACCTTTTGACCTTCAACACTATTTTAAGTATGTTGTCCTTTTAGAATTATGGTTTTCTGCATTAATTTGTCATAAAATTTTAGCTGATCTTTATCACACATGAAGTCAAGGGTACTGACATACATAATGTCCCTAAAATAATAATCCCCTCTTGCAGCAATAACCTCACTGACCAGGTGCTTCCTGTAGCTGTGGATTAGACCTGCAAGAGGTATCATTCAAAAGGAATTTTAGCCCATTCTTCCTAGCAGAACTGCTTTAGATCTGTCATATTCTTTGGACGTTTCATGTGTATGACTCTCTTCAAGTCATTCCATAGCATCCCTATTGGCTTGAGGTCTGGGCTCTGACTTGGCCACTCCACAAGGTGGGTTTTGTTTTTCTGAAGCCATTCTGTTGAGGACTCCTTCTGGTGTTTTAGGTCATTGTCCTGTTGCATCACCCAACGTCTACAGAGTTTCAGCTGGCGTACAGACATTTTCGTATTATCCTGAATAATTTTTTGATACGTTGGGAATTCTTATTTCCCTTGACAACTACAAGCTGGCCAGGCCCTGATGCAGCGAAGCAGGCCCAAATCAGGATGTTTCCTCCACCATACTTCACGGTTGGGATGATGTTTTTATGATGATATGCTGTGCCTTTTTACGACAGACATAGTGCTGCGTGTTCCTTCTAAATAGTTAAATCTTAGTTTCTTCAGTCCACAAAACATTTTGCCAATACCGCTGTGGAGTGTCAATGAGCTGTTTTGCAAACTTCAGGCATGCATTATTGTCCTTTTTAGTAAGCAGGGGCTTTTTTGTGGTGTCTTGTCATGAACACACTTGTTCAATGTTTTACGTACTGTACGCTCATGAACACAGATGTTAGCCCATTCCAATGATGCCTTCAAATATTTTGCTGTCACTCTGGGTGGTTTTTTACCTCACTGACAAGTCTTCATTGTGCTCTTCGGATCATTTGACTGGGCGCCAATTTTTTGGAAGAGTAGCCACAGTCCCAAAGTGTCTCCATTTGCCATAACTGTAGACTGGTGAATTTCTAAAGTCTTTGAAATCACTTCGTAACCCTCTCCAGCTTTATGTATATCAACAAATGGCTCACATTAGCGTATGCTACTTAAAAAGTTTAAGTAATTTCAACTCTAGTCCACATCTCCAAACTCATTTTTTAACAAGACTCCAGGTAGGCTAATACCTGACTTCAATTAGCTTTTTTGAGGTAATTAACTAAAGGATTCTGACTTTTTCCACTAGCACTATAACGTTTTTATGGTTGTTCTCAATAAAGATGAAACATGAAAAATCAGATTTTTTTTTGTTATTATTTTAGGCACATTATATTTTGTCAATACTCTTGACTAGATAAAGATCAGATCACATTTTATGACAAAATAATGCAAAAAACATAAAATTCTAAAAGGACCACATACTTTTTTTGTCACTGTATATTGCAAATTCCTGACCCAATATATATTTATTAAACTATGTTGATGCAAAAGAAAATGTGCTCTGTGTCATCCTTATACACAAAAAAGTGTTTAGTTCTAAATGTTGTTTTTACATCTTACTCTTTAAATATGGGTAGCTGGAGGTGAGGGTTTGTAGGTTGGATCTAAAATTAATAAAAATATCATATAAATAAAAATATTGTGTTAAAGGTCCTATACATTTATTGTTTATTGTATATAGTAGTACATCTTTTTCTGCAGACTTTCTTTTAGTTAACATGATTCCATGTCACTTTCACAAGTGTGTAAAAGTTAGTAGTCCTGTCAGATTTTTTTGCAGTGTTGCGAGTTTTGATTATTCATTTATGTTGAAAACTTACTGGTGAACTTTTGTTGACCTTTGCTTTACGTCCCTAACAATTCCTGTAGTATTGGAAGCAAATTAATTGTGGGGTGGTATTTGGGGATTGGGGTCTCTGACACATTCCTCTCAAACCTTGTGTCAATTCTTTTTCTATAACAAAACACCATTATGTTTCACCGTTCACTAAAATTATTATAATGGTTCTGGTTCTTTACTTTTCAGTAAAGTGAATTATTTTATTCGCTCTGTCCAACGAGGACACAGAAAACTGGCCATAACAAGAACCATCAAAAAACAGTTATGTTTCCTTCCTAATGTCATAGCCATGCACAAATATTTTCACCTACCCAGGCAGCCGGGTACAGCACAGTTACAACCTCCCAGCTAACAATTCAGTGTTTATTCAGCTTTGTTTTTATTCACTATGCCAAATAGTAAAACACGTATGCCACTCAACCTAATTAGCAGGAAAAGCACAAAATTAGCACAAAGCTGAAAGCCATATTACAGGTTTGGGGTTTTGGTCTTTCTCTAAAAGCAGAGATGATACCAGAGACAGCAGGGGTTGGAAACTGAGAGGAAGAAAGAGGAAAAACATGTTAATATGCGCTAAAAGATAAGAGAGGAATGCACAGGTTGAAGCACAGATGAGAAAATACACAGGGACGTAAGCGGGTTGTTGAGTCAAGCAACAAGAACTGTTTTTATCTGATATCTAAGAATCTAATTGATCAGGTAAAGAGTAAAATTCTGAAAGAAGACATGGTCAATCAAAGTTTTATGGGGGAAAATTTTTTCTTATCAGTAA
>JAOTRS010000004.1:9895890-9907038 GCA_028565755.1 Dinotopterus cunningtoni
CTAGTATTTTTCATAAAATACAATAATATCTTACTTGTCATATGTAATATCGTTTCAATATTAAATCTTCTCGGAGTGAAGTCTATTCTGAATGTGACTCACACATAATAATTCGGTGTTCAGATTGTACAGTTTGTTACCATCAGAATACATTTTAAAGAACACGCAAACAAAACAAAACAAATTTTTCAGTCCCATGTTTCAGATTTAGATTAAAGTGACATTTTGGATCTTTTATTTTTATTTGAGTGTAAATGAAACTCTTTGCTACTTTTCTTTGCAGGTCCCCTCTCAGCTCTGGAGGCTGCTGCTCATTAGATTTATTAGATTAACTAGAATTCTAGTCACATCTGGACTCGCACCTCTGTCCCCCGGCGAGCTTAGAGATGGAGAGATAAAAAAGAAGGAAAAAAGTGTAGTCATGTTACCGCCACATTTTCCCTGCTTTAAACAGGAAGAATGCACGGTTTTATTATTATTATTTTTTGCAGCTCTCTTTCTCTCACTCTGTGTGTATGTGTGAAAAAAGTGACACATTTAAATGAGAAACAGGGGAGATAGTCTATAGCATTTTCCAGTCTGGTCTCATTATGGTCAATCCTTGTATGTCATATCATTCTTTAATAGATTTAAAAAATTGCAGTCATTGGCAAATTCCTGTAACACTTGTGTACATGCTATGTACAACAGTTCTAACACATCTGCAGAGTGGATAAAGAACCTCAGATAGTCAGAGATTTATGACTTTAAGGACACAAAGAAAATTAAACCTTCAGAGGAAGAACATAACCATTCATTCATTCTTTTATTTTCTGTGCTACTTATCCTGGTT
The DNA here is from genome assembly GCA_028565755.1 of Dinotopterus cunningtoni. Lineage (NCBI taxonomy): Eukaryota > Metazoa > Chordata > Actinopteri > Siluriformes > Clariidae > Dinotopterus > Dinotopterus cunningtoni. The sequence goes on from JAOTRS010000004.1 coordinate 9,896,723, forward strand.
AGGGTCGCAGGGTACTTGGAACTTATCTCAGTACCTCAGGGCACAAAGCAGAGGACATGATTGATGGGGTACCAACCAACCTGTTGCAGGGCACAGGTGTACACACAGTTATATACTGGAGGCAATTAGCTAATTATCCTACAACATATTCAATTCAAATCAATTCAATTAATTTAATTCGATTTAATTTAATTTAATTCAATCTACAGTAACTCAATTCAATTTAATTTATCAAGGACTTTTAACAAAGTAGCTTTACAGATTCAAGAAGAGAATAAAGAATGTGGAAGCACAGGTGGAACATGCAAACTCACACACACACACACACACACACACACACACACAGAACGGAGGAAAGATCTGTTCCATCATCAATGATTTTGAAGTAAAGCTGAAAGTCTTGACTTTACTCATAGTTATGCAGTATGCAGCACCTAGAGTCCTTACTAGAATCAGAAGATATGAGCGCATCACCCCATCTTATCCACACTGATTCAACTGATTCTGACACAAATTTCACATTGATTCAAAAATAATATATTAACCTATAAAGCATTAAATAGTCTTGTGCCACAGAACCTGAGTATACCGCTAGTGTTTTATAATCTGCCATGCCTACTTTGACCAAAGTGTGCAGACTGCTTGTTGGTACCTTATATTATGAAAACTACAGCAGGTGGCAGGGCTTTTCTTACAAAGTCCCACAGTTATGAAATAGCCTTCCAATTAATGTTCGGGACTCAGAAAGAGTGTCAGTTTTAGGACTACACTGAAAACTTTTTTTAGTTAGCCGTAGAGGAGCTCCACCTTACAGAAACTTTAACACTAACTGAGTAGAGTTTTGGAATATATTACCAGAAACAGCTAATGGAATGGACTGTTGAAGTAGATTAATAAAGTGGACAAAGTGATTTGCATAAACAAGTGGAATAACTTAGTGGATGAATGAGATGGAACAAAGGGATGGACTGTTGAAACAGACTAACATGATGACTTAACAGTTATTAACAGATTGGACTAATGCAATGTGCTAATGAAAGGGACTAACATGGACTAATGAAATGCAGTGATGTGGACTAACAGAACAACAGAGTGGACTGAGAGAATGCAATACAGAAAGAACATCTGGAGTTCTTCAGAGAGAAAGTAAACACAGCACTGATGAACAGGAGGAGAACATCGCTCAGTTTCAGGACAAGAGACTCAGGCTTGCATTGAATTAACCATGAGCTCCATCCTGCAGGAACCTTGGCCTTTGTGTGTGTGTGTGTGTGTGTGTGTGTGTGTGTGTGTGTGTGTGCGCGCACGCGAGTGTGTGTGTGTTATAGAGTATAGGCTGTCAGATAGTGGGATGGATTCGCTCGGTTGGTCTGGAACGATCCGAATTGCAGATGGAGATGAAGAAAAAAATACCCTGCATTTTGATAGACAGAAAATTCAGAAATTCTTGGTGAACATCCACAAACTGTAAATCTGGAGACAGAAATTCTCATGACAGAAAGCTTAACGGCTGCAGCATCCATGCAGTACTTTATTTTGAGAGCGTTTTTACATGCACAGTTCTCTTCTGGTCCGTCGGTAAGGATTGCCTGGAATAGGAGCCTCTGATCCATGGCTTTCACAGTTAAAGTGGTTCTTGGTTGTAAAAGGTTTGAAAACTCTGGTTCTAGATCACCACCTTTGAGAGGAATTAGGGACACATTACGGAATTAGGGAAATGAGATGTGGCCCATCTAATAAAATAAAGGTAGGAGAGAATTTAAAACAAAAAAATAAAAAGTCTAATATGATAGGTGAATGTGACAAGCGTTAAATTAAATCTAACAGAAGTCAGGTATGTTTTAAATAAGACAGACTGTTTCTCTCTGCCTCCTCCTCATTTTAAAAAGCTTCATAATAACAGTAATGTGTGTTCAGGATTGTAACGTATCATACTGTATAACTGATTATTCGTTTAAATGTATCTTTCTCCAGCTAGAACAGGAGAAATAGAAGAGATCTCATTTCTCCGCTCCTCTTCCCCACACAGACCATTCATCATGTGGGACACTTCACATCATCATTCCCCTCTCAGTGTGAGTTAAAGTGCTTTTAAACACACACACACACATGCACACACACACACGCGCACACACACACACACACACACACGCGCGCGCACACACACACACACACATGCACACACACACACACACACACACACATTGTCACAGTCACTGATCTGCCATCACAGAGAACACCTTTATGCTCCTGTATGTAAATAAAGAAGCATAAAGTCTCCTAATGTCTCTCTCTCTCTCTCTCTCGCTCTCTCTCTCTCACACACACACATACACACACACATTCTGATTAAAGTAGGCTGTCAGTGTTTTACAATCCACAGGAAATCAGAAAAGCCTTCAGTAGCTCACATTCTCACAGAAAGCAAGCAGAGGTTCAGAGGTCAAAGGTCAGAAAGAGGATTAACTAACACACACACACACACACACACACACACACACATCTGGCGTTGATTGGTGCTGAGGCGGAGCTCCATGCCAGGACAGAATTTCAGTTCTGTTGTTTGTTTGTCCTTCGTTAAGCTTGGTCATGTGACTTTTGATTGACAGCTCAGGGGTCATGCACTAATCTACCTCTCCTGTTCACTCCTTAGCAAAACTCTATCCCTCACCCAAGGGCTTTTCTGAACAAAACACACTACACACTGCCGGTTACACACTCTCCACATAGGCTAACCACACACACACACACACAGACACACACAGACACACACACACACACACACACACACACACAAAGAAAAAAAAAAAAAGCTGCCATCTTGGATTAGGAGATCAGAAACTGTCTAAGAGGAGATCAAAGGTGTGATGGATCACCACGATTTTCTTTAACCCACCCCCACACACACACACACACACACACACACACACTTCAAATGAACCTAATCTGTCCATATAGTTTATGATAATATTATAGAATTATATTATGATGAATTTATATATTGTGGGTGTTTTCAGTCTCAGGATCTCAGTGCAGCTCAGTTCTTCTTTGAAATTTCTTCCTCTCCTGAGGGAGTGAAGTTTATCTCGGAGACATCGATTAATGCTGAAATGCAGATGGATGTGATGAGGAAGAAAGACTCTGTATCTCTGTTATTAATATATGTGCATATTTAATTACAGGACTAACCACATTGTTCCATATGCATGACCTGTAGAGCTGACTCTATTGCTCAAATATTTTTTGACGAATATGTTGATTTACTTCTCGAATTATTTAGCTTATAGACAAAGGGTACGGGGTTAAAATTTGAGAAGGGCCGGTTAGTAAAATTTTCTTTATGTATATATGCATTCATTGTAAGTCTATAAAAAATAAGCAATTGAAAATTTCCATAGCATTTGAATGATATTTATTGCCAAATTTAAGTAACTATGTTAAACGTGGACAGTTTGAACTTTGATGGCCTTGTACTGTATATTTCCTCGTATTCATTTTTATCGAATACGAACAACAATTTTTAATCAGTCTTTAGTGAATCTCCATTTGCAAACTGCTGGGCTGTAAATGAATGTGAAAGGACCCTGGTTGCTCTGTCATACCAGGCTCTCAGTTCGGGTATTTTACATGCCACCTTGCCACCTGTTTTGTCTCATTGTGGCACTTTACATTACTATTATCGAAAAATATGAGACAAACTGGTTTTAAACTTCCCGCAGGAAGAATAAATATACATTGATTTCTACAACCATCTTTGAAGATTCAGATTTCATAGTCTACAGTACGTTCATTTTCTTTGAGTAAGCCATGCCGTGTCATGCTTTCGTTTCTGTTTTTTTCTGCACACTTTGTCTATACATTGTAAACTATCACGTTGATTGTCTCTCTATACTGTTTCTACCTCATAGAAAAAAGATTAAGCGCTATATTACTGGTATATTAATTATTCTCCTTTATCAGAAAAGTATCAGGGTCAGGATAGAACTGTCACTCAGTCTGGATCCGGACAGCAGTCCACCATTTAGTGATGCCTGCTATACAGCATAAGATAAACGGTTAATTAGTTTAGTTTAGACTAATTATGTACAATTCTCATGGATTAATCTCTCCTCTGATGATAATGATGTATGAAGCAGATGTGCTGGATCAATCAGTTCATTATCTTAGTATACCTGGGTTATAAAAATAACACAAACATTGTGTCGTGACCGCCTGAACACTGCATGGCAAATGAATATTAAATTCTTTGTACAAGAAAAACCTGTTTTTCAATACATTGCGCATAGTGAAAACATTTACAAAAATTTGTATGCAAGCATTTCTCTCTGATTTATTTATTATTTAAACAGTAGCTCAGTGTCTCAGAGCTGTACGACAGCAGCGGCAGGCTTTTATGCTTATTAGAGTTACAGAAAATAAAATGTTATTTGTTTATTAAGGGTGAGAAGAGTTAATTAGGACGTTTTCACACTCATGTCGTCACAACCTGAGGCTAAACTGTGGACCTAATTTAACAAAAACTTTATCTTAGTCGCAAGACTTTAAATCATCCTGTTTACTGTCAGACTGAGAAAAAAATAAGCAATTAGATGTGGAGTGTCATTAAGTCCTGACATTAATGAGATTTATTCGCTAACAAGGCCTAATAAAGAGAAATCTGAAGTCAAGATGTACTATCACAGGGTTGATTTATTCTAGCTGCCGTCGAAACATCATATATAGAGACATAAATGTAGAAAAATAGGTTTCTTATCTGATAGAGGGTATTAATAAATAATATGTAAATACATGAGTTGCATTATGGAATGCATTAGAATTTTTAACATTGATTTCTTAAATGTTACAGTACACACACATGCACACACAGGCACACACACACAAATATACAAATGAGCAAATAACTTCTATCCTACAGCAATGTGAAAAACTGATGGAGAGCATGCCAAGACACATGAAAACTGTAAATCGGGGTTATTCCACCAAATACTGATTTCTTAATGTTATTTAGCCAAAGCATTAACACAATTTGTTTACAAATTATTTGCATTTTTTATCTGTTATTTAAAGCTCTGCAAATACTGCATGATCTTGGGTTATTTTGATGTGTTGATGTCATTTCCTTTCAATATACACTCTAAATAACAATAGTTATATTTTGAATTTAAACATAAGAAACTAATTATACCGCAGTGGACTTTTTTTTTTCAGCTGTATAATAATTTCTATGGAATATATATTTTAAAAAATTGTGAGTTCTGTTTAAACCTGACATGGTGGACAACAGTTTAGTGCAACTTCCATTATTTATCCTTTCAGATCGCATTTTCACACAAGATAATCTTCTGACTGAGTAAGCTGATTGGATGCGAGGCGCTCCACATGTTTAACTATATGTCACATGTGTTCTAACAGTTAATGTTAATTACACTAACTCTCGGTCACCAGCATGAGTAAAAGTAGGTCTATACAATCCACAGTACAGGAAAGAGGGGACAGCAGCTGCCTGCCAAAACCCACATTCAAAAACAGTCACAGAAGCACTTTCAAGAACCCAAGAAAGCACATCTGATAACATTACATCATCTTAAACAACACTTTGTCCCCTTAGTAACTACTTCTAAGTTGTTCTGAATTGTCTCAGAACCATCTGTCTTGTTCTGTTAACGGCTAACACAAGCTACAAAGCTAACTAGCGCCTAACACAAGGCTGAATCCCAAATCCCTCTTTAAGGGCACTGCCTGGTGTGTGGAATAAGAGATTGTAGAGCCGTGCTGATATTCAATACAGCAGCAGTCCCTCTCATGTGATATTGCTTAAATAAATGTTAAATGTTTAGGATTTTACAACCAAATCGCTTTTGATTAGATTTTAAATTTGCTACATATCTGAATCTTTTGTTAAGATAATAATTTAAGACCAGACTATAATCAGGATCTTATAATCTTTAACAATCTCTGGAAATTGACCCAATTATCTTATTGCATGGTCCATGCATAAAACATATTTTGCTAACACATTTTTTTTTTGCATGAATTGTCACTACTGGTGTTAGGTTATTTTGATAGATTTTCTATTTTTATTCGGAGGAACAGGAGCTTCGTTTACCTTATCCACTAATAATCAGAATAATAACCCAATCCAAATCAAAATGGATTTGTCAGAAAAAGATGGGAAGTATTACCATGGACATCTATACTATAATTAACTTCTTGTTATTCTTTAATGTTGTAGGCAGATTGAATGCTTCAGAGCGAGCAGAATCACTTTGTTTATATAAAAAAATATACATTTTGCTTAAACACTTTGAACATGTTAACTCTTCTACCGCTTATTCTGAACAGGTACAGAACAGTTATTCTGAACAGGTTCGCGGGAGCCTATCCCAGGGGACTCGGGGCACTAGGCAGGGCACACCCTGGACACGGTGCCAATCCATCACAGGGCACAAGCATGCTCACACTTACATACTACGGGCAATCTGGAAACGCCAGTTCAAATAACCTGCATGTCTTTGGACTGTGGGAGGAAACTGGATTACCTGGAGGAAACCCACCAAGCACGGAGAGAACAGGGGGACGCAGGAGCTGAGAAGCCATGGTGCTAACCACTACGCCACCGTGCCATCGTTGATAGACGAATTAAATCATAATCCTAAACCTTGCTTCTTAAAAATGAAGAAGGTGAACCGGAAGCAATAATTGCTAACACTCTGGTGGTGACCGTGCCCTCTGCTAGCAGGGGTACTGTAAGATGTGTTCTCAAAACTTTTTCTAGAAAATGCAAAATGTTACAAAAATATCTCTGGACACACACTTTTGTACTAGGATTAAATCATTTCTGTATCTTTGATACATATATCATACAGGGCATAAACCATAGTATACATAGTATGGCAACTGACACGCAGTCAAAGATGCATACTTGTATGTGTGTGTGTGTGTGTGTGTGTGTGTGTGTGTGTGTGTGTGTGTAACAGCTGGCTCGTGCCTCACTCAGTGGGGCTTTGGTACTGTATGTGTTACCTCTGCGTGGAGGCTGTAATCATAAAGCCTACGGAGCATGATTCCCTTAGGGATTTAGACACACACACACACGCACACACACAGGCAGCAGCCAAGTGACTGATTAGGGCAGACAATCTTCAATTGGCTGAAGGAGATGATGCTTTTCAGAGCCTCATGCGTCTGTGTGTTTGTGTGTCTCTCTCTTACTCTCTCTCTCTCCTCATACTCACATCCTGCTAATAATGGCTTTCACGCAATGTCGCTGATGAAATATTCATCAGTTCTCAGTCGTGATCCTTGAGCACAGACCAATCAGAACACGCCGGGTTCACGTGCGGAATGTTCACGAAGTCCGCTGAGAGTGGGTACAACTTGTAGAAATGTTGGTCCCAGTTAAAATGTGTGTGTGAGAGTGTGTGAATGAGTGGGTGGACGAGACGGTAAGTGCTTTAATACATCACATACAGTATATGACCTTTACCGCCATGCATTACACAAAAAGGCACACACACACACACACCAGACAGAATCTTAACCGTTCTCAGGAGCCATTTATGCTAGTTTTAATTTAGTTAATATTCTGTTATCTTTAGCCGATGAATTCTAAATGAGATATATACTGTACTTTATTGCTAGCGGAAATGTTTTTTACTGGAAAAATACAGAAAGAAATCAAACACTCATTGGTTCTTTCTGGTATTCTGCTCCTCTAAGAAACTTCAAGTTTTAACAAACTACAGATGAAAAAAATCTAGACTGTTTGTGTGTTTGTGTTTGTGTGTGTATGTGTGTGTGGGAGGAAAATCACCTCTGAGTAATCACCCTCATTACATTCGCCCCTAATGAGTCCATATGGAGTTTTAGGATTTCATTATGCTGCTAAAACGCCGCCAGTGGCTTTACTGTGAGTTATTAGGTCTGAAACAATACAATAATCGTCACCTAGCATTATGGTTTTCATTCGTTTCTCATCAAAAGGCTTCGTCAAGTCGCTCAGTGATCAGTAAGAGCTAAAAACATTCCTTTTTTCGCACATAGTACGGCGCCGCTCAGTGCAAATATCAGACTCATGTGCAATTTATGGTAAAAACATGTCCCTACTGCTTTCTTGTACAGTGACCTAAAATTGTCCCCATAACCATGAAGGGTGTTCAAGTCAAGTCAAACTGGGATTTTTAATAAAACTCCCTTTATTTCTTTATATAATCTGCTGCTACACTAATGCACTTATCCCAGTGTTTCACTAGCCCTTGGATACCATCATGTTTAAACGTTCGTTAGCCTGTTTAAGCTTCATATCTGACACGCTGGCCTCCCAGGAATTCCCGGACATGTGGAAAAGGCTTGGAGTTAAGTCAGGACTGTGTGGCAATAAATCCCAGGCCACTTCCTGTAATGTGCAAGTGATGTTATGAGTGTGTTTACAGATGCGCCTTCTGCAAGTTATCTGGCGATTTTCAAGGATCAGGTGTTCCACTAGTTCAACGACCCGAACGACTCAAACCCACGACAAGAACGATTCAAACCCACCTTGGCCGGGATCGTCATTCCCGGACGCACGGCCTTTTTTAAAATGTACGCATAATTCAAATGTTTTACTGCAGCTCCGATTCACATCATCTGTGGTTGAAGTGTTCTGTAATTGTCTTCTGTATAATGCCTTCATTCACAAGATTCAGTTTGTCTGGAATGCTCTTCATAATATCCCTTGTCTCCTTTTGTATTCCTGGCATCCATGATGCTAATACGATTAATTAGGAGGAAATATTGCATGAAGATGGAATTTTTGAGAAGACAGAATAGCAAGCTAGTAATCATGGAAGAATCCCTGAAGTCTCTTTAAAGGGGTTAGTGTAACGATATATACCATAAAGCTCTTTCTTCTTTTCGCCCTCTCTCTCTCCCTCTCTCTCTCTCACACACACAACTTCCATGTCCTGTAGGTTCAGCTAAACCTTATTCCTTTTCTACACACATACACACACACACACACACACACACACACGCACACACATGCACAAGGTCGCCGCTCTGTGCAGATCTTTCACGCTCTTTTGGTTCTCTTTAGGCTCTTTAATCTCCTCCTTCTTTGTGACAGCAGACCCGTGACGAGCTGTCAATCAAACCATGAGACGACACAATGGGAGCGCCAGAGCATTCAGGAGCACGGAGGGAGGGTGTACACATGGCCTCTCTCTCTCTCTGTCCATCTGTCTGTCTGTCTGTCTGTCTATTTTACACTCCCTCTCACCTTCTTGTCCATTCCACTTCATCACCATTTCTCTATTATTTCCTCTCTCCTACTATTGATAATAATAATTAATAACAGCTTTACCAATAATTATTTTAACGACTATACACAAGGATGTATAGTTTTATTTACATATTGTATATAGAATACACAATTACTGAATACTCAAAGCCATTTTATTTGTATAAAATAGGGTTGTTGCAGTCTTATACAATTATCAGGGGTGTCAATATTTTTGCAAATCACAATCTGGATTCCATTAACAAATATGATTTGTTGCCTTGAGAAGTTTAGGATTTTAAGGCTATTGTTTGATGCTAACACCTTCTCATTCTGCTCCCTTCCCTTGTTCATCTTGTCCAGTTGTTTAGGAAAAAAATTCCACCTATAACATTTAAAGATCTATCTAAAATGCTTAGGAAATTGAACATTTCTTCATGTTCATTTGATTCTGTACCTGTCTTCTCTCTTTTTCAAAAATGTGTTTCCATTGATAATTAATAATTAACTTGTCCCTGACATCTTGTTATGGTTCTTCTCTTTCTTACTTCCTTATCAGTATAATTTTCCTTTATAACTTTATCTTGCAGTGCTCCTCAAGGTTTGGTTCTGGGTCCAATTCTTTTTACATTGTATTTCCTTCCTGTTAAACAGTTAAGAAATCCCCAGCATGAACACTATGGCCTAAATTTTAAAATGTTTTTTTTTTTGGTGAATATTTGCATACATATTTATATTTTTATAAAATTATTTTTATTTGCTAAATACAATTTCATGCCCTTTTATGTAGTGTCCGTAATTTTTTTTTAACTCTTTCAATGATCTTAATTTCCATTCAGATTAAACTTATATTTAGATTTAGAGTCCAATTTAGACTCACATGAAAAGACATAAACCTGAAAAAGTGTATTATTCTAAAATGCAAAATTGTTAAGACATTGCAACATGAATTTCATATGGTTACGGACACTACAGATTTGTTTGGGGAAAAAATCCTTAATTTTGCATTGAATGCTTTAATTTAAGCAACAATTTTTACAGGTCATATGTTTCTGAAAAA
>JAOTRS010000004.1:10045007-10057916 GCA_028565755.1 Dinotopterus cunningtoni
ATGTGTGTGTGTGTGTGTGTGTGTGTGTGTGTGTGTGTGTGTGTTTAGGCTGTTCAGCTTGTTATCCCAAATCATGTTGCACATTCACACTTAGATGGGTCGATGGATGGATGGTTGAATGGATGGATGGATAGATTGATTGATACTTTATTGATACTATAAGTTGTGGATTGAACACTGTATTTCTTAAATATATTCAGTATACACAGGATAATGTGAGAACCAAGCTGAAGTTTCTAGTGCAATGCTAAGAATAAAAAACTACAAGATATATAAGAAGCATATAAATAAAGAATATGAATCTAAATCTAAATAAATATACAAGTAAAAAAAAAACAATAAGAGAAACGAGGTTAATTGCTGTGCAGCTTTTAATATGTGATTTTATATGTGACAAAGTGACAGTGCAAATAATATTAATTGTTCAGATACTTAAGTAATTGTGCAACGAGCAGCATCAATGAAATTGAGAATGTTTGTAATGGCAAGATATGCAATAGTGAGAGTAACTGAGATTCACATTCACTATTCCCCAGATGTACACCACTGCATGCACTATTAAGAACTTATTCTTGGATTTTAAAAAGTTGCTCACTTGATGGCCTGTGGATCGGGACACAGCCGAATGCTTCCGTGTCTAAATAGTATCTGAAAGTCTTTGCACGATTGCCTGAAATTATTTGAATTGCAAATGATATGCAAATTAGCAGTGGGTATTCCTGCCCTGGTTTGACAACAAAGGAAACACATTAACATATAACTTCAACACACACCCCCTACCCCTCCGCTGGGTTCCATCCCAAATGCTACAGCTCGAGTCTATTTTGTGTGCTGGAATGTCAGTCGCTTCAGTGGATAAAGAGACAGATAGACAAAAAGGCAGACAGACAGGAACACAGACAGAGAAGCAGACAGTCAGTCAGACTCTGTGATCCTGTTGACATTGTGTTGATCCAGTGCAGTGAATTTATATGCTTCATAAAGAACCCATCATCACAGTGTAAGATTTTATCATAAACACACACACACACCCTCACACATATACACTCACAAAATCTCTGCCCTTCACCCAGGAAACAGAGGAACGGCTCTGAGTCTGAGTACACTGAGAAACTTCAGCAATACAGTAAGTTTCTACTGATAACCTGTACAAATAATAATTAAAAAAAGGAATCTGATGTTTGTTGTAATTTATGTCTCAAGCAGAAAGCTATCTTTTTTTTAAGTCTTGTTTTTAAGTTTTGTAATATTTTAAGTCTCTGAGTGATGGGCGTGTAGTTTATGCGGTTATTTGTCACTGTTGAATCCCCAATAGTAAGCGCCGGAGCGAAGGTGTACATTGACCCCTTCACCTACGAGGACCCCAATGAGGCCATCCGTGAGTTCGCTAAAGAGATCGACGTTTCCTGTGTGAAGATCGAGGAGGTCATCGGTGCAGGTACGTCATAACAGCCGACCACCACATGCAAAGCTAATCCTCACACCTTTAAGATGTAGTGCACTCTTTATACCTGCAGTGTTACACTTCAGCTTTTAGTGTTTAGCTCAACTCCTCTCTTCTACTTTTCACTTACTTACTCTGGTAATACAGTACTGAGTGTCATTTCAGCTTGCAATGACTTTAGTCCATGCTTTCCCTAACCCACCTAAATGTCACACTTTCTCGCTAGACTATACACGCAAACTTTCCAGCCGTCCCAAACTCCTGTCCCCTCCACTCTGTCAGAACTCCCACAATCCCGCCTTCAAAGTTTAGTGCACTACTGTCCCCATTTCCCCTTCGTTTTACCTCTGTACTCAGGACTTTTTTCTTTCATTCTTAGTTAAGCTGCACTACTCTTCACATGCTTCCCTCTTGCAGATGCATTGATGGCAGTTTTCTTGGCTGATTCAGAAGTCTGATCTGCTGATTCGGTTTTATTCCTTTTTAAGAACTATAATTAACAGTGTATAAAAACACTTGTCTTAACATAAATATAAATAGTATTTTCATAATAAAAATATGGACTATTAAATTAAATTTCCCAAAACTGCACAAAGTTACAGGGTTTTTCTCACTCAAACAAATCTTAATTTTAAAAAAGTGCTTCAGGTTCCAGGACAGATATTTTCTGTACAAATAAAATCCAACTCAAAATGAGGTGACAGCTGACAACCAAGGAGTATGAAGGCAATCCACAGAGACATGTGACTCTAGCTGACTTCAAATTTTTTCAAACTGCAAAATTTTTTCACACATTGTTAGGGGATAGCATAACAGCCTTGCACAATAGCGCTATCCACCTAAGCTCATAGGGTTGTCTGCCATGCCTCCCTCCTGAGAGAACGACCAGTCTCTAGACATCTGGGAACTTTTTCAAACTACTTCCGTTTGCTCCATCCAGGAGCCCTTGGGTGTCAGTTTGACTGGCACAAAGTCGGTTATATTTGAGACATGACTAGTGCCCGGCCGATCAAGCCGGAAAAGCCAATTCCAATTGGTGCATCTTTACTTTCTGCTTACTTCATGCTCCCTACTTGTGCCCTTCCTGGTCACTCCTCACAAACTTTCTAATCCTCACTGTGTATCCACTCATGGCTTATTCTCTTTAGCTTCCCATTTGTGCACTCCCTGCTCCCTTGTTGTACACCTCTTTCCTCCACTCCATGCTCTCTGCATGTCCACTTCCTGCTCCCTGGTTCCTCGTATCTAACTAGTGACTCTCCTTGTCCTGTCTCTCCCCCATTTGTTCCCTCTATTGCTGTCTCTCTAGGGGAGTTTGGTGAAGTGTGTAGGGGTCGTTTGAAGCTCCCTGGGCGGAGGGAGATCATTGTGGCCATTAAGACGCTGAAGGTGGGCTACACAGACCGGCAGAGGCGGGACTTCCTGAGTGAAGCAAGCATCATGGGACAGTTCGACCATCCAAACATTATCCGGCTGGAGGGCGTCGTGACCAAGAGTCGGCCCGTCATGATCCTCACCGAGTTCATGGAGAACGGCGCACTCGACTCATTTTTACGGGTAAAACACTCTATACACACTATGTACACACATGACATATTGTGTACACAATTTACACTATCTACTGTATTTGATTATGTATTTTATCTCTTTGTCTTTCTTCTCCTCTGTTTGTCTCCCCTCTTATTTAGATTCAATGTGTATATCTGTTTCCCAGCTTTTCCCTCTTCACATCCATATATCTTTGTCTCTCATATTTTTATTTGTCTCTCTGTACACCTGGGTATCATAAGCGAGTATCTGTCTGTTTTTTTTGTTAATGTCTTTATGGATCTGTTCATCCCTTTTTCCCTTTCTGTATAGCTGAATGACGGACAGTTTACAGTGATCCAGCTGGTCGGAATGCTGCGTGGAATAGCCAGTGGGATGAAGTACCTGTGTGATATGAACTATGTACACCGGGACCTTGCAGCCCGTAACATCCTGGTCAATAGCAACCTTGTGTGTAAGGTGTCTGACTTCGGCCTGTCCCGCTTCCTGGAGGATGACCCCAATGATCCTACGTACACCAGCTCTTTGGTATATATACACACACACACACACACACACACACACACACGCACACACACACACATGCACACATACACTGATAAACTGTCCCAGTTCTAATCACTATGTTCATATTTTTCGGTAGGGAGGAAAAATTCCGATCCGCTGGACGGCTCCAGAAGCGATTGCGTACAGGAAGTTCACGTCAGCAAGCGACGTTTGGAGCTACGGAATCGTCATGTGGGAAGTGATGTCATATGGCGAGCGTCCTTATTGGGACATGAGCAACCAGGATGTGAGTTTGTCCTGCGTTCATTCAGATTTAAATTTGGGAGAATGCTTTTGAGCTTTAGAGTCAAGTCAGTGTTATTTTGATGCCTCTTACCCTACTACAGGTAATTAATGCAGTGGAACAGGATTATCGCCTGCCCCCGCCCATGGACTGTCCCACAGCTCTGCACCAATTAATGCTGGACTGCTGGGTTAAAGAAAGGAACCTCCGACCCAAATTCTCCCAGATCGTCAACACTCTCGACAAATTAATCCGTAACGCTGCCAGTCTCAAAGTGGTGGCCAACACGCCGTGCGGGTAAGAAAGGCATCAAACACTCCTGCATTCTGATTGGCTAAGAGTCGGTTACAGAGCAGTGTATAGATGACAAACCAGGAAGTTCCTGCATCGATTCAAGCTAAATGTGATTAGCATTAAATTGTTAGGATGAAATTAGTCTCTGTGACAAAGTGATATGAAATACTGAGGTCTTATAAAGCAAGTGTGACTCAGCGGCACTGCATCGATCTATGTCTTGTGACATGATTGAGGAAATCAATAGGAACAAATCGTTATATGATTTCCTGCTGTGTCACTGTGCTGATTAACGCTAACTCAGCGTTAGCTGCTGTTGTGTTTGTTTCACTAAGTACAATTGACTCAAAGTTGTCTAAGTCTACTTTGGTGATATTAGGTTACATTAAAAATGTAGCATTGCTTAAAAAAAACTGGATCATGTAGTATGTTAGCATAAATAACATAAATAACCAGGTAGCTACGGTAGATGAACAGCTAGGTAGTTAGCCACTATCTTTAAATAATCTAACTTGTTAAAGAATAATAGCTCAACACTTTTATATAGATATTTTTTAAAAAATGTTTTGCATTGTTTATAATAATAATAATAATAATAATATAGGTATTTTTAATGTTCAAAGATATAATGTTAAATTTTATGAATGTTTGTATATGTATTAACTAGCAGTTCTCATCCAAGAAGAGTCACTGGCAGCAAGCTAACTAGTGCTAGTTAATGTTAACTACTGCAATATAGGACTAGCAATGTTTTAACGGCTCCACAATAGATTAAATATCTTAATACATTGTATGATCTGTTATGAGAAGTGGTATGAGAAGATTAATGATAAGTACGTATATAAATTAGATTTAGGCAGTGTCATGATGAGAATGGTTTTTAGTTAGCTGCTAATGAGATTGAAACAGTCTAGAATAGAGGAGATGTCCTGCTGAAAGAGAGAAGAAGGACAAGGAGAGGCACAACATCAGCATGAAGGTTAGATGAGAACATGAGTGTGAAGGTATCAGAAGAACATCAGTGTGAGAGTCAGGAGAAGCTCGGGATGAGGGTCACAAGAGAGTGTCAGCAAACTGTTACATTAGAGTTAGTGTTGGAGGAGAACATCAGAGTGAATATTAAAGGAGAACATCAGAGTGAGCGTTACAGGAGCATGTCAGTGTGAGTGGTACAGGAGAACATCAGAGTGACCATTACAGGAGAATATGTGAGCGTGTGGAATTACAGGAGCACATCAGTATGAGCTTTACAGGAGAACAGTAGATTGAGGAATAGAGGAAAACAGAGTCTGAATATAATAACCTGAAGATTTTAACTGAGGAACATCAAGAGCTTATTAAAGTCATTCCTACATCCATCTGCTGTATTCCTGCTGAATAGAACCTCTGTGTCGCTGCTCATAGCGTTTTTCCTCCTCAGTTCTTAATTGTTAATTAATCGAATGCCGTCAGGAGCAGACGGCCCTCAGCGGAGCGTAGAGAAGGAACACAGGGAGCTCTTTGCTCTCGGCGTGACCTCACTGCCCTCGTCTTCATCACGCTGCGTTATTAAATATCCCATCGAGGCCTCGGGAGCTGTTAGAACCTCAGAGTGATGATGTGAGAGCTGAGCTTAAACTCAGTTTCACCCGGCTCTAAAAGAATCAACACAGATGTCTCATATCACACAGTAATGGTTTAGCTTTAAAAACGACATCAGTACGCATCAGTACCTCACACAAGAATTGAACCAAAAAACCAACAGAAACAGATTAAAATCAGAACAAGACAGAAGAACAGTACCATGACTGAATGATGGACAGAATACAGCCAAAAAAAAACAGCACAAGCAGAAGTTAAATCAGAACAGAACCAGGGCAAGACAAAACAGAACGAAAAAGAACGTCTGACATGGACATAATATTTGAGTGAATATAAGGAGGTAACTAACTCTCTCTTACTCTCTTACTATCTCTTTCTGTGGTGTAGAGTGTCACAGCCCCTGTTGGACCGCAGCGTTCCTGATTACTCCACCTTCACCACAGTGAGTGATTGGCTGGACGCCATCAAAATGAGCCGCTACAGAGAGAACTTCCTGAACGCCGGCTTTGCCTCCTTCGACCTTGTCGCTCAGATGACATCAGAGTGAGTGAAGGATAAAAATATACACATGATAAATGATTAAAAAAGCACAGATGATAAACATTAAAAAATATAGGCGATAAAATAAGGGAATAGAAAAATAAAGCACTGCTTTAAAAAATGAACAGACAGACAGTTATGTAGACACTGTTCGAGGAGTCAGACAGATAAACTGATAAAAAGACAGATGTAGACAGGCAGAGAGACAGATAAGTATGGAGTGACAAAAAGACAGGCAGACAGGTGATTTGTAAACATGAAGTCAGAGTGCAGGATAAAGTGCACTTACTGGAAGAATAACCAGACATAGTGAGGATAAAGTGGGAATGAGGGAACAGTAGAACATTAAGGCAACCAAAAAGAAAAACTCAGTCAGCTCCGGAGGGACGAAACAGAAGACAAGACAAACAGGACAGACTTGTCTCTAAGCCGTAATTAAACATCAGGAACAAACAGGCACAGAGAGAAAGATCGCGAATGCACTAAACACTTTCGAATGAGACACAGCTGAGGATACCCTGAAATAATAATAATACAACACACAGATCAGCTGCGGTTACACCACACGTCTATCACACTTCTGATACTCAAACAGGGTGTAAAACTCTACAAGACGCTACAGCTTCAGTCCAAACGCCACATCCTGTATCCGGTCAGCCATTTTTTGTATAAGCTACTGTAAATCATTATAGGTTAAGTGCAAAGTCCCAAATTAAACAATTATACAGTATCTTATCTAACCTCAGCAACACAGTGGACTAATAAAGAGCGATTAGAGGTCGTGGCCGTAACCGACGGAAATGAACAAGGTTGTTTGAGATCAACAAACGATTACTGACGATAATAACGGACATTAATCACACATTAATCACAATCAAATTTTTCTAAAATACTCATTTATATCAATCTGGCAACCAGACAGGTGGAGACCTGCTGTTAATTCTGCTAATGATCGTCATTTATTATCCTTTTCTCCACTGCTGGTGGCGGGGCATACACACACACACACACTCTTTAATCTCCCGTAATCGTAAAACTTTGTAAGATGCATTAAATAATAATAATAATAGTAACAATAACTACAAATTATAAATATAAATAAAATATATTATTATAGATTACCATCCTGATAATTCTTATTAATTATAAATTAATTACTGTTATCCATTTCATTATTATTGATTATCAACTGATTCATTATTATTAATTGATGAAATTATTATTATGATTATTATTATGATTATTAAATGCATCTTAGAGAGTCTAACAGGTGAGAGGGTTAATGAGAATCAGTGTAATTTTTAATTTCTGTAATTATTCCTTTCATTAACAACGTATTAAACTCGATGATGTCATCACGCTGCAGACCTGCTGACATAAGGTTTTGTGTGGAAGCTCTGTATTTTAACATGGCTGTACACTTCTACGAGTTATTGCCCAAAAATACACCTCTGCTTTAAAGTCTGCTTTATTCCCCTCAGTGAATGCACAGACAAGCCAATCACCATGTGAGCCCGGATTGATTGACAGTTGTGTGGATGCATTAATTTCTCTGATGTGACCCTCAGAAGCCCCGCCACATCACTATTTTAATAGTCACATTATTAATCCTCGGAGGTCGAGCGAGATTGAACAATGTGATGTCGTTGAAATCCAATCAATCATTTAGTGTTCCACTTACGCTGCACTTGTATATAGTTTATATTGGTTAAATCTTATATCAGTATAATGGCAAAGCTGTTTTTTTGTACTCCACACACATATACACACACACACACACACAACGTGTGTATACCTGATGTTGATGTGTGTATGGTATCGCCTTCGCCTTCTCAGCAGTGAGTACACACACAAAGCTCTCACTTCCTGTCTGCCAGATAAATAAACTAAGCAGAGACAAGGATAGAGTATATGGAAGTGTGTGTGTGTGTGTGTGTGTGCGTGTGTGTGTGTGTGTGTGTGGTTTTACCTGTTTGTGGGGTTAAACAAACACAGATTAGATTACACAGGAAGCAGGTGGAGGTTTTTTTTTTACTTTGGATAATTTAATAGCCGATTCATCACCGGGTACAAACTCACATCCACACACACACACGCGCGCGCGCGCACACACATTCACAGACTTAAAACTCTCCCTACTCAGTACTTTTGTGCAAACGCCCTCTCTCACCCCTGTCTCATACTACAAATCTTATTTTGTGTGTGTGTGTGTGTGTGTGTGTGTGTGTGTGTGTGTGTGTGTGTAAAATAGCAGCTGGTTAACAGACCTGAATGAAGTGAGTAATTATTAACCAAAACTGTCTGAACTTGGCCTTTATACCCACCGCAAGTCTCCCCAACACACACACCTTTCACACTGTGTGCTGTTTGCTTAACCTTAAAACTGTATTTCACCTGTCATTGTTCACACACACACACACACACACACACACACACACACACACACAAATATGCCTGAGGTTGTATTTAACTGCAAAAAATAAAATTTTGACTTCAGTGTAAAAGAAAGAAAAAGAGGACAAAAATGTAGAAAAGAAAGAAAGAAAAAAAGAAAGAAAGAGTTCGATACAGTATAATGGTGAGTGGGAGTAGATGCAAAACTGGTTTATTATTTTAACTCCCACTATGACATCATCAGTTTCACCAGTTTTTTTTTTTTGTCAATAGAAAACATTTCACACATGTGAACCTATTCAGTATAATAAGTGTGTGTGTCTGTGTGTCTGTTTGTACAGGGATCTTTTGAGGATAGGTGTGACACTCGCTGGACACCAGAAGAAAATTCTCAGCAGCATTCAGGACATGAGACTGCAGATGAACCAAACGCTACCCGTGCAGGTGTGAGACAGGAAAAAGGGGGCGGGGCCAAACCCAGAGCTTACCAGTGACAGCATAGAAACCCCTGGCTGCCTCACCAATCAGAAAAAAAAAAAAGCTCACGGTGCCTCATGACTGTTCCTGTGTCCGATACCCCGCCCTACTCCCTATTCCCTCGACACGCCACAGTGCATTATGGGTAATCTGCCTTCCTTCCTTTGGACACTCGCAGTGCATTGCGGGATTTTCTAAGTGCACAAGACGATCTCAGAAATGGACTATGGAGTGGCTCGCAGCCCAAATAGCGCCCTGTGTAGCGAATAGGGTGTAATTTCGGACGTACACTTTCTCAACTTTTACAGTTATTTTATAGTTTGTTTGTTTTTGTTTTTAAGGACACTCCAGGCTGCATGTGTGATTTTAATTAGTTTGGAGATGCATTCACGTGGGACACGCCCCCTTTTTCCTGAGCCCTGTCACTTCTTCTTGAACACTAAAGATGGAGGAGGTGAAAAGTTTGATGATCTCCAGTTGTTCTAAAGTCTGAAAGAAAACTGACGAGGAGAAAGATTCTTCCATCCATCTAGTGTTAGGATATGTTTTATTATGTGTGCGTGTGTTTTCATCTTCATATTGAAGGTGCTTTATCGGGAGAGACAACACACGGCCCGGAGGCCACAAAACTTTATTTGGAATAACCCATTCTACTTTTTAATTTTAATTTCACTTCCTGTTGTCTCTCGGGTGCTTCCCTTTTAGGATCAGACCATTATTTACTAAGTTACCCAGAATGCATTTCTGTGTTTAGATACAAAACTAGGAAGAGATTTGAAACACTGATTAGTATTCTTCAGTATTTTATTTTTCAAAATGACCTGTATGATCAGGATAATGAAAACACACCCTGAAGTGTGGCCTTGTCTGTAACCCGTGTGTGTGTGTGTGAGAAAGAGAGAGAAAGAGCGTGTGAATAAGTGAGTTAGTAACTGAATATGCACATGATTACTGTACATTACTGCTTTAGCTCCACAGTTGGCGAATAAAACCCGCATGTGATGAAAAGCAATTATATTTCAATCAACTGTAACCCGTGGACAATTAATAATGACTTACTTTTTTTTTTTTCGAAAAGGAATTGCAATTTTTTTATGATGAATATGAATATATGCATATGTGTTATAAATACGATCCATGCATATGCATTACAGATATGATGAGATATGCATATTAGATTATTATAATATTTTACACATCATTTAGAGACTGATAGAGAAGTTGAATTTCATTTTTGTTTCATCTTTCATGGACTTTTCAACCTGTTTAATATGTTTCCACCTTACACTATTTATTTCCTTCATTTGCCGAATCATCGGACGCACCAACCGAGGATAGATCACCAAAAAGAAAATACGAAAAAAAAAGGAGACATCGAGCCCCATAACGCTCTCATCTCATATTAATTTAGGAAAAAACCCTGTAATGTTGTTGTTCTAAACAGCCTGTCCATGTTTTGTAACAAAAAAATAAGGTAAAAAGTACATGAAATTAAAAAAAAGTGTCTGTGTGTTTTGGTTTGAAGATAAAGTATATCTAAAAATATATATAAAATAATGGCTTCATTTAAAATTTAATGTATTAAAAAATCACTGGTTTTCATCCTCTCTCTCTCTCTCTCTTGCTCTGTTTTTGATTTTCTCCCTCTCCTCTGTTTTTCATCCTCCCTTTCTCTATACCTCACTCTCTGTCTGCTCTCCATTTTTTATTTTCTCTAAGTCTCCATCTCTGTCTCTTTTTCTGTCTGTCTTTCTGGTTCTGTTTCTTCCTCTGTCTTACCGCATCTCTTTCTGTCTGCCTTTCTGTTTGTCTATGCATCTTATTCTGTCTTTCCCCTCTCGCTCTCGCTCTCTCTGTCTGTTTCATCCAATTAAAAAGGATTTTTCTGTGTGTGTGTGTGTGTGTGTGTGTGTGTGTTCATGCACTGTTTTCTCTGTATTTGGTGAAGCTTCAGAAGATTAGGTGTGTGTGTGGCTTGTGTGTGTGTGTGTGTGTGTGTGTGTGTGTGTGTGTGTGTGATGAAAAGACCGAGATTAAGAAGAAGCTGAATCTGCACTCATTTCTTGGGTGTAGTGAACAGTGGGTGGTTTGGGACATGTCCACATTGGTGATTATGGTGTTTATGTGTTTGATTTTCGGATTTTGTAAGCTATTAACTTTTTTTTATATTGTTTAAGCTGTTTTCACATTAGGTGCAATTACATCTTACCCTGCCTGAGCATTATCGGCCCTCCCTAACCCCACCCCTTCCACCCGTGGCTGGCCAGATTTTACATTAACACTCTCCAATACAGCAAGTGTCAGTGTAGACCTTGTTGGTTTGTGTTTAACCGATAAACTCAAAGAAGAAGGAGAGTATGTTTTGGAGGCAACTCACCTTCTCTTCTCCTTCATCAGCTAAAGCCGTGCATTTCAGAGTATGACATCACACCGAAGAGCAGGCCACTTCGTTATTTTGCTATGTTAAGCTTAATACCTGATTTAAACAGTGCCTAAGTACACTGTACCATGCTGGAGAGCGCCTTAACAAGCTGACCCTAATCAGTGGGGAGACTCTTGGGTCAAATGTCCTCTGATCCGTCCCTTAGGCCATAGTGTAAAAGCAGTCTTTTACCCTGTTTTATTATTATGATTATGATTATTATTATTATTATTATTATTATTATTATTATTGGCTGATCCATATTCTATTGTGGCCTGGCTAACATGGAACACGATTGCTGGAAATATGAAAGGGGACATCAAACAAATTAAACATCTCATTCTGCATAATTTTCAGTTTTACTCATACTGTACTATACAGAAAAAATAATTGAATGACGGATGTACAAACACTGAGGATTTATTGCAAATTCTATCCACCAAATAAGTTTTCCACATCGCATCATCTATTGATTATAAGGAGTGCTTTGATTCTTTCCTTTTGTTCCTTTTTTTTTTAAGCTTAGTGCAGATTTTTTGTCCGAGGAGTATGAAATTCTTATACGTTGTTGGAAAAAAGAGAGACAGAGAGAGACAGTGCGAGACTCAGAAATAGGAAGTGAGACAGAGAGCGAGAGAGACACAGAAAGAGATAAAGAAGAAATTGAGCCTGTTTGCTGTCTCTTTCTATTTGTTCCATTGTCTTTCATTCCCAAAAGACCCTTATTCCCCTTGCTCCCTGATACCCCTCCTCGTCCCCTCATTGCTTCCTCCTCTAACCCTGTCCTGTCTCACTCCTGGCAGTTGGCTAATTGGTCTGTGCAGCAAGACAGGAGCTGCCATCAGACACAGTGTAGCCTCCACCCTGCCCAAAATGCTAATGCTAATGCTGTGTGTGTGTGTGTGTGTGTGTGTTACAGTTTTGTGCTTTGATCCAACAGGAAACTTAAATAGCCATACAACTAATTACTTTTCCACTGGCTAATACCATGTCTGTCTGCCTGCCTCACTCTCTAAATATCTTTCAACCTGTCTCTAAGTATCTCTCTCTCTCTTTCTCTCTCTTTGGCTATATATCTCTCCTTGTTTCTCTTTTGTCTATCCCCCGTCTGTACATGTCTCCGTCTGTCTGTCTGTCTGTATCTCTTCCTAGGTGTAGGTTTCCTTGTCTCTCTTACCGTCTCTCGCTCTCTCTCTCTCTCTCTCTCTCTCTCTCTCTTTAGTATGCTGCCTGTCTACCTCTAGTTATGTCTTCCTGTGTGTCTCTCTGTACTTATCTTTGCATCTTTCTCTCTATCTAAATTTCTGAATATTTTTTCATGAACTGAGGAGTGTATGTGTAAATTGTTTTATAAAGATTTCAGTACTTTTTGTCTTCTGGTTGTAAATGTGATGTCACTCACACACACACACACACACA
>JAOTRS010000004.1:10091788-10103487 GCA_028565755.1 Dinotopterus cunningtoni
GTTTGTTAGAGAACATTAGTGAACAAACAGCATCATGAAGCCCAAGGAACACACCAGACAGGTCAGGGATAAAGTTGTGGAGAAGTTTAAAGCAGGGTTAGGTTATAAAAAAATATCGCAAGCTTTGAACATCTCAGGGAGCGCTGTTCACTCCATCATCTGAAAATGGAACGACTGCAAAACTACCAAGACATGGCCAATAAAATACATTTACCTTTGTGGATGTAACATGAAAAAATGTGGAAAAGTCCGAGGGGTATGAAAACTTTTGCCAGGCACTGTGCCAGAGCAGCTGTACATCCATGTCTGCTGGATTTCATTCATAAGCAAAGCGGTGTAACAGAAATCCGGATAAGGACTTGATGATGTTTGGTCAGTGGTGAGAAAGAACAATCTGAAGAGAAAAGCTTAAAATAGAGCTTCTTTGGGTGATATTGGATAGCAGGATAATGACAGGTGTGGAAAAGTAAGGAGTGTGTAAAGTAGGTGTTGAACGTACAGTATAAGTAGATGAGCACAGGTACAGTCTTTGTGATTACAGCATGAGTTCTTAGGAACAAATCTCTTAAGAACAGTATGGAGGTAAGGTTTATTCTGTTATCACCCAAATGAGAATGGCTTCCCTGTTGAGTCAGGTTCCTCTCAATGTTTCTTTACTAATGCCATCTCAGGGAGTTTTTCCCTGCCACCGTCGCGTCTTCAGGCTGTCCATGTATCACCATGTGGTGAAGAGTAGCCAGGAATATGTATGCTTTTATCCTGCAGTGATCTGAGGACTACAGAAGGTCTGGCTGTGACAGCACAACTAAAAGCGAGGGACAGAAGTTAGCATGTGTAAAAGTTAGTGCTCCTATTTTACGTGTAAAAACATAATGAAAATCATTTGATCGTAGCAGATCTTAAAATTAGGCAAATACACCCTCAAACAAACAACATCTACATTCTTTTTCACCTAAACATTTAACTTACTTTCACACATGACTGTATAACCACTATAATGACTATTGCTAATATGTCCGTTTTTAAATAGAACTCAATTTACTATTTGTGTCCGATGGGAGTTGGTAACCATTTCATAATCGATCACCTGTTTTGAGCAACGATTGATTAATACTTGGTTTAACCACAAAAGACAATGCTTCTTTGATACTCTTAAAGTGATAGCTCAGGTCCATACCATTTCCATGTTCAGCGGAGTCTCATATCCGCACAAGCTCCTGCAAACCCACTGAGCTAAAACCGTTTGGTATCTTTCAAAGTTATGGTGTATTTAGTACAACTTTAACTCCTTTATCTTTCCCCTGGATGGCTATACGGCTATTTCCAGTCAGCTATTTACAACTGTGTTGAGAGCATGTGCAGCTATCGGCTTTATACACATGCGTGTAGCTCTGACTCGGAGACTCGGACTTCTACGCAGCAGGTGTCCGGGTGCACAGAAAAAGACATGCAGCATGGCGAGTTTTAGGAATTTTTAACCGTTAAAATCTTTAATCGAATGCCTTTTTAAAAAATATATATACATATATATTTAATCACTTTTTAAAATGCACAGGAAAGCGATCAATGATTATAATTGATGATTGTCCCATTATATAATAATTATTATTATAAAAGTTATAAAAGTCTTCCAACTTCCTAAAAAATGCCATTTTTTTTAAATAATTTAGATTTCTCATAGTGTTAACAAATCTATTTTCATCTGGTCCTAAAGTGAATTAGTCTTAAAAAAAATGTGTAGGAAGCCTATTTTTGACTTTAGTAAACTGGTATATTATTGTACATATTTAATTAATAAGTTTAATATTTCTAAATTTCCATTTCTGATTACGTTGAAATGTAATTGCTGTTTCTGCACCAAGTTTAAGAACTCTCACCTTCATAAGTTGAGATCTGGTTTTGCATGGCTGAACATGGAACTGAATTAGAGAAGAATAACCTCAAGTCAGTCTGTTGTTTAGGGTTTGCCTCCTAACACACAACACATATCATCATTATTTTGTGCAAGCAAACTATGGTTATGTTATAGTTTCAGAAGTTCATAAGTGGCTCCGGATTATTGCTGACGAGGTAGTGTCTGTATGTGTTTGCATCCTTTTTATACGTGGCTTGTGTTTTTCTCTGCACCGTCTCTTCACCTAGTGCTGAACAGCAAACACGGTTTGACAGCTGGTCTCTTCCATTAGCGCTCTGCTGTGTGTATGCATGCTGACTAAGCGCTGAGAGAACAACCTGTCTGCTGGTCCGAACAACCTGTCCTGTCTCTTTTTTCATTAACTGAAGAATCAAGGAACAATTGTGGAGCTGAGCTAGGAAGAATTAAATTGGTTTACTGGCACTCCATACCATTAAACATAATGATAAATAAGTAAGGATGTGGTGTCATTGTTTAATAAATAATCAGATGCAGTTGTGGTGTAAATCCGATGAATAAAACACATTCAGAATATGCTGTTATTGGAAAATGTTCAGTGTTGGAGCGGTACCAATAACTCTGCTCACCTCACACCATCCAGACGTTGGTTATTCCTATAAACGTTAGTGTTGCTGTGACTCATTCCTCGTGTTTTTAAATAACGGTTTCTGAAAGTTTCCAGGAGATCAGCTTCAGTGATCTCACTGCTATCAAAGAGAGTCTGGAGGTCGGATCGCGTATGCTTCGCCGTGTGGATTTCTTTCGTCTCATCCTATGATTCTGTTTGCTGTGTTTTCAGTGGAAGACTCAACCAATTTGCCACCTTCTCCACCTCCGTCTCCTGCAGCCGAGCACTTTGGACCTCTGGATCAAGGTAGGTCAAGGTCCAGCTGCTCGAATGTGTGTGTTTGTGTGGAAAGTGTAGTAGTGTTTGTAAAAAGCCGAGTGTAAAAAAACATTTGTGGTTTGGATGTGTCCCCATCCCTGGACCCACATGAGGGGTTTTATTTTTTTTTAACTGGAAATGTGGCCAACACCATTCGTTGCTGGACAGACGGTGAGACACAGACTTCTGATTGTGCTGCAGAGACCCGTGCTAGAAGAGAAACGGGTGCTCGATTGTCTTTGCCACCTCCTCCTCTTCCTTACTTCTCCTCAGCGCGTGTTAAATGCTTGGCTTTATCTTCATCACCCGACTCCTAGAGGAAATCAGACAGCCCAGACCAAAACCACACCATTATCCCTTACTTCTCTCACTATCACTTCATTTTCTACATACACTCTTCCTGAATCCCTCTCACCTTGCATGATGCCATCCTTCACCCGGCCCTTCTTCGTCCTCCTCCTTAATGCCATCCTGTTGGCATTCAGGCTCATCCTACCGGTATCTTTAAGACTAGGGAACCTATATTTCATGCTCTTCTTGTCCTCTTCTTTTGCATGTTGTGTCGTAAGGTGTTGTTAATGTTGTGGACCTGCAATCATCAGTTTCCTTGTGTGTTTGTTGTTTATTGTTGTGCATCTGCTGTGTCTGCTCTGTGGTTATAAGGGTGCCGTGTACAAACCAGTGAAGGCGTGTTCAATACTCAGCTTGGTAATGAAGAACCAGGGAACACAAGCTCTAGAACTCAAGCACTTTGGTGCACAAGCTTTACTGTTGGATCTATTAGACTAGGAAAGACACTAATGCTTGTGATGCACTGATAACATTTTAAGACAGCATTGCCACAAGCTGTAAACATAAGCGTTCCAGGGGCATTGGATGTACTGAAAGTCTCTGATTTCAGGCATTTCTGAAAAGACTTGTCTAATCCATATTTGAGGTCAAAACAGACATCCAAAACAATACTAAATGGGACTGCAATCTGTGATAACGATAGTATGAACAAAATTTTGAACCCTTGCAAGACTGTGTAAGCATAACAGGGCAAAAGAGGAGCACATAAATACAAATCTAATTAGAAGGAAACAGGCTCAAGAGGAATGGTTCTGGCAGCTTCAAAGCAGGAAAAGAGAGATAGATTAATGGGTAGGTTTTATGAGGGCAGAACAGATAGTTGGATTGAACCCTTCGAAACGTTTAGACAACTTTCAAACTTAAAGAGAGGCAGGGTCATAAGTAGGACCAGTGAAAAACCAAGAGTTGAGAGACTAAGGCCTTGTTTAGACCGCCAGCCCAAACCTTTTTTTATTTTTTGGCATATCCAGGCTGGAATCAGATTGCTTTCATCTAGTCTGAATCTTTGCGAATTCAATCTGAACCACAACCAGAGGCTGAAATTCAAATCAGATTAAAATCAGATTCCTAAAGACAAGTCTCAGACTGTTTGAGTCCACATGATCAGGTGGTATGGCCATTGATCCATGGTTGGAAAATGGGCAGGAAGACAATGGAAGAAATTGAGATGGAAATATATAATTATAAATTTGTAGAAAGTTAATTTGCTCTGCTTTAGGATCTTGCAGACGGTCTTTTTTCTGCTTTTCGCGCTATCACCGTTAAGTACGTAAAAGCGGCTCCCTTGAATTTTCTGTGTGGCTAAAAATGAAGTTTTCAGGAAGAGCAGCTAGCTTAATGTACGTATAGAAATGGAATACAGTAGTCCAAGGATAGAGGGCGAAGTAAATGTCTGTTAGCACTTTGGGAGTGGGGGGTGCATCAAATAAGGAGAAAATGTACAGAATGGGCGATACATGAGGAAATATCATGCTACATGTAAGCCTATCTCATGGTTACCTCAGCAACTATTAATGCAATGCAGCACCCGTGGAGTTAGGTGGACAGTGTGTCAGATTTGGCCTGCCAGTCTGAACGGAGCCATATATGATCACTTGGATAGTCAGTCCTAAAAGTCAGATTTGCTTGCAGTCTGAACAAGGTGTAATGGTCTACATTATGAAAGCTGTACCGTGCCTCCAAAGTCCGGTTTGTTTGACTGGGCCATTTACTCCATTTGAAAAGGTAGGCTCGGTACGGTTCAGTTGAACTTGGACAAGGTACACATTTGTGTGATTGCTAAAAGATCCAGAGAACAACACTTGAATGATGTCAACGCTATGAAAGTCCCTAAATAATTACCTGATTGATAAATCCATAAGGCATACAGTATGAGAGGGTTGTTTATGATTCCACCCAAGATGTCTCCAAATAAGTCACAAGGTAAATAAAATCATGGCCTCTGCTATGCTAGGCTATGTTATGCTATGCTATGCAAGAGAGCTTCTCCTCAACTCAATAACTCACATGGTGATGGCCTTAGAGTACTCCGCCCGGAACATTATAAGCATGATTTGAGCAAAGGTTAAGACGGAAGTGGGGAGGTTAGATAGTTCTTGCTTCTGCATGGTACAAGGCAACCATGTCTTATGTGAGTACCCAATTAGATTGAAGCAGTGATTGAATTTGGATCAGAGAAGAAAAGCCTGGAACCAAAAGCACAAACTGGGAATGAGTCTTGAGGATAGACAGAGACAAAAACAGAAGCAGGATCAGGTTCAGAGAAGAAGGTGTCACAGAACCAGGAAATTAGCACTATAGAAAATGAAATGCCTGAGAAACCAGAGAAAGTAGTTATGTACAGAACAGTAATGAGTAGCGATGTGTAAACAGTGATCAAAGTGATAAGACCAAAGCTAAGGCAAAAAGTGAGTAAGAACAGGACCCAAACAAAAAGTTGTGCTTTCACCAAATACTGTTGTCTCTTGGTCCAGCACCAGGTTCAACTCCTTTTGGTCAGACATTTACAGCACACCGTTTTAGACACTTGTTTTCCCACCTTGGATGGCCCCTCCCAGGGGTTATTAATGGTAGTTCTTTCTTGTGGACCCACCAGTAGGCCCAGAAACCTTGTCTACAAGCACATTTTTGGATGAAGATTCTGTTGGCACAAGCCATAACTCACTTGCGCCTGATGTGCCACACATGCCAAAGACAGGTTTGGAGTGTGTTCCATACCTAACCTACCTAATGTATTTTTGCCCTAATGGAATCCTATTGGCTTGTCAAACAGGACCTCAAGGCCTTAGTCTTTGTTTGGCATCTGTACTACCATTTGACTAGGTGCAAGTGCTAATCCCAGAGTCCAGTTCAAGCTTTAGTCCAGGCCACGTCTTGATGGCTCCATTGCTCTTGCCAGTTTTTCCTAGAGAACTTGCCAACCACGTATCTCAACCATCTATGGCATTATGAGATGGCATTATGTCTTGATTATTTAATGAATTAGGCTAATGCTACCAAGATAGACTGATCTCATGATCAGTTATATTGCTAGGACTCAATAGGAGCCCACACTGTGGCATGGTTGGATTGGAATACATTGTCATATTCCTTCTCTCATCTATAATTGCTTGGCAAACCATTTACAGTTGAACCTTGGATTTTGAGCATAAGCGGGCTCGTATTCCAAAACACTTGTAAATCAAAGCAATTTTTCCCATAATAAATAATGGAAATTATTCGTTCCACAGCCCAGTACATAAAAATAATTTATACAAAATATGAAGTAAAAATAAAACAAATTACCTGCACTTTACCTTTAACAAAAGTAAAAATAAATCCTGACAGATAAGTGTTTCCGTTTATACGCGCAGGCGCTGTGTGTGTGTGTGTGTGTGTGTGTGTGTGTGTACCTCTTTGAAGTTAAGCAGAAATAATGATAAACAAACAGAGCGGAGGTTACCATGCAGGAGGTTTGCGTGCTAGTACAAAGAACACAAGAAGGAGATACTCATAAAATCAAACACACACACACACACACACACACACACACACACACACACACACACACACACACAGTGTCATATGCTGACAAGCTCTGGTTCTGACTCAGAGTGTTAATGACAGGGCAAAGATAGGAACCCAGGTGGTGCACAACCTTTTCTCCCCGTCAGTGTGACTCTCTCTGTCTGTCTGTCTCTCTCTTTCTTACACACACACACACACACACACACACACACACACACACACACACACACACACACACACACACATGCATGATGAGTGTACCTGTGGGTTTTCCATTCTTTGGCAAAACAGTAATTAACCCCAAGATGCACTTCCCAGACTCTGGGACTCAACAGCTGTCTTCCTTGAGCTGATGAAAAGCTCAAATACAGCATTACTGTGGGTGTGTCCCAATCCACATTTCCAATACACTACACAATCATCACCACGGTTACTGTAGGGGTGTCTCAATCCCATAGTGCAATGTTTGGTCGCCTATATAGTGGACAAGGTATGTGGTTTGGAATGTGGCCATAGTGGGTGCTTCACTTAGTTCACATGTTATCTCCAAATGCCACAATGTGTTAGGGTTACCAACAATAACACACACACACACACACACACACACACACACACACACACAGCAATATAAACAGAGTGATCCAGTGCTGCCATGATGGCTGATGGATGAGAGTGGGCGGAGTTACCTGAGGGCAGGTGAGAGCAGGAAACACGATGGATATGTTAGTCATCAATCTCATTATGACACACAAAAACACTAAAGAAGGCTGTGTGTGTGCCGTGATATCCACTTGATCTGGGATTTGTGCTGCCGAGTCCCAACATCAAGGTAGGGAAAAAAGTGTCTGTCGTGATTCAATGAATTTCCATATGACCAGAGTCAGCTATGACCACAACTGTGATCTCTAACCCCTAAACATCGCAGATCTGCAGGAAGTAAATTTGTTTTTGTTTCTCAATTCAGTTTGATTCAGACACAGTGTTGATTCCGGAGCATCAAATATAACTCTGTGATTCTAATCAGCAGAAACACTGTTTCGCATGACCTCACACACCTGAACCGCACCGAATCTATGGAAGAAAAAGCACAGCAACAATGGGAATGAATTTTAAATGCTTGCTTATACAGAAGAGAAGCAAAATATGTCTCCTAAAACTGGCTTGCTATTTTAGAGGGACTATTTCAATTCCCCATGGCTAAACCAAACACAGACTAAAAGTATAAAATAAATGAATGAGCTGCATGAGTCAAGGCTTACACACAGTACCTAGGATTTCACATAAAGCTTGTTGATCAACACCGGTTTTCACCCACACATGCTGATGAGCTGTTCTCGACAGAACAGGAGCAATGATGAAATATTTATTTATTTGTTAACATCACTGCTTTACTAAGCGCTTTGTAACAACAGCGCATGCACTATTATCATTAAACAAGGCATGAAACACTTAATCTCTAATGCTGTTATAGTGAATTAATCAACAAAGTGAAGGCATTTGTGGAATTATTTTTGGTAAAATAAATGATTTTATGGAGACAATGTGTGCAGAATCAACACAAGGTCAAACAGAATCCAGAATTCACCAGTCCTGTGACATAACTACTATACTACTAAGTTACTATTTTTTTGCTTGGAAAACAAAAATGGTAATGCAAATGAGCCGCTAGGAAAATGAAGTTATGAAACTCTGCTACAAAATAATAGGTGAAAATTGTGTTTCATCAAGAATTAGACATATTAATACTATAGCATATTCTGTGAATCAGTGTGTAACCGAGACAGGGTTTGTGTGCACGCAACACGCACCAATCTTATCCTTGGAACTAGTCAACCATAGCTGATAAAGTAGGAAGGCACGCTTGGCATTTTTCTTGAAATACCAATAATATTAGGCATAGCACAAGGGTCGCTTTGCTTGTTCTCTTCTCTTCTTTATGCTTATCTCTTTATACACCAACCAGGTGCATACTGCCCCCTGCTGTATGGGATGGTGTAAATATGCAAGTGTACTC
The DNA here is from genome assembly GCA_028565755.1 of Dinotopterus cunningtoni. Classification (NCBI taxonomy): domain Eukaryota; kingdom Metazoa; phylum Chordata; class Actinopteri; order Siluriformes; family Clariidae; genus Dinotopterus; species Dinotopterus cunningtoni. Next base: position 10,100,462 of record JAOTRS010000004.1, read on the forward strand.
GAGTACGGAACAACAACAGTAATTTGAATCCTGGTCAGTGGGCGAAGTGGGGAGCAATTGTTCCTGGCACAGTAAGAAACAGTAATGACTATTGTAAAGGCAACCTAAGACTAGGACTAGCTGAGAACCAATCAGTGTTAATGAGGTCGGAACCAAATCATAATCAAGCCCCAATGAGCAGCAGGTAGAATGTCAAAACCAAATAGATAAATATCAGGCAAAATACACGAGGAACAGCCATATGTGCCAAATATGTGAACTGGGAAGTCAGGGTGAACATAAATCAGAACCTGAAAAACTGTGTTGGCAAGATTTCGCAATGAGCGAATGAAATCAGGAAATATACAAACACTCAGTAAAGGGTGTTTTCTTACATTCCTGAACATTTTTGAGAGTGTGTCTCATTTTGGAATTTTTGAATGTTCTTGGTTGCTCCCATGTCTTAAATCACTTATAAATGGACTATGCATCAGCTACAAAATGTTATGATGTACTTGAGAATCTTATAGGATTTCACTGAAAACCTACTGTAGGATCTAAGAACAGTCATGATTTACCTCCTACTACACATCATGATTCACTATAAATTGTCAAGAATTGCTATGATTTCATAACTCTGTTGTAAACGTCCGTAATAAATATCCATACACATTGTATTATCTGTTAGAGCACAGTATTTAGTAGGTGTGGCAAGGGTAGCTCAGTCATTAAAGAGTTGGACCGCTGACCGAAAGGTCCCATGTCTAAATTCCACGACCACCAAGTCGCCACTGTTTGGGCCCTTGGGCAAAGCCCTTAACCCTCAACTGCTCAGATGTATAATAAGATAAGAAAATATAAGTTGCTCAGGAAAAGAGCGTCTGCCAATTGTCATAAATATTGTGGACGAGCCATTTTTGTGGATTTACTTTACCGCTGTATGAGAGGATTTTTAAAGTGCTCCAGCAGTGATGGGTGAAAGCTGTCCATGTCAACACTAAACAAGGAATCTGGCATATTTTTGACTCTTCCATACATTATAAAGATGCACAAACTAACCTAGGAAGTCTACAATCCTACCTTCCACCTTCAAACAACTTCTAAACTGCTACTGTACAATGCTTTGTTGACATTTAACATTTTATATACAGTACAATCAAATACCTTAAACTCTGAAGAACTTTCTGACGAAGGCCCTCTGATTTTCTACAGTCGTGAAGACCTAATTTGCAAATGTGAGAAAGCTCAAGTAGAGAGTATAATGTGACTTGTAAGTGACCTTGTATTTTGGTGATAGAGCCCTCTTGTGGTGTGGGGTGAACCTGTCAGGGATGTCTATAGGAAATGAAGATACGCAAATATGTAAAGTCTTTTTTTTTTTTTTTTTTTTTTACTATTTTTTTCCAAACATTACATCTGTATGTGATGAAGGGAAAGAATATAAAACTTACTGGACCTGCCTTAAGAGATTTCTGTTGTTGAGGGACTCGAAGCTCAGTTTTTATTTATGTGAGAGCTGCTGCATTGGAGACTTTTACTGCTTCATCAGTCTAGTTTAGAACCAGCCTGAACAGTTTAATATTTTTATTGTGAGTAATCTTAAAGGTCCCATATTTTACTATTTCTTTAAGAAGTTAAACAATGGCTCAAAGCTCCAGCAAAGTGTTTCTGTTAATGCACTGTCTGAAATACTGCTTTGGTAATGCTTTTTTTTTATACCTCAAATGCTGTTTATTTCACTCTTACTCCAGACATTTTTTTCGATCTATGTCTTGCTGTTATTTTTCTTCTCACTTATTTTTGAGCTTTCGCAATATGAATATAAATATTTGTCATGCCAATATAGCACCTTAGAATCTTGAATCTGTTTTAGTGTCTGTGTAAATGAGCTTTTATTGGGCCAAGACCTGCCAGAGAACTTCAGATCTAAGCAACAAGCCATTCAAGAGAATTATCCTATATGAGATCACAATAGGGGAAAATGTAATTGCCTTGTTTAAGCCCTGTGGAATGCAAAAAATAATAAGGACAAAAAGCTTAGAATATTTTTTCCTCACTTTTTTTGTTTGTATACACACACTGGAGACTCATTTGAAAGACTGAATTTTGCATAATAGGTACCTGTTAAATAAAAGTGGCAAAACTGTAGGGTTTGACCTGTATCACTCTGGAGTCCTTGCCTCGTGGGGATTTATCTCATCATTCCACGGCAGTGTGTAAGGGTAAAAGTGAAAATAAAAGGGGGTTAATGAGGGTCGTCACTCATTATCGACGTGTTTGCAGTGGAAATGCAGCTGGTCAGATTATTGTGTACAAAAGCCAAGTCATTAAAGATGATGGATGTTTGCAAACAGTTATCCGGAAACAACTTCATATACATGCTATGGGATGCTCATGTTACAGCTGAGTCATACTGGGTTTTGAAACACACACACACACACACACACACACACACACACACACACACACACACACACACACACGAAGATCACTCTCATATCTTGATATTCTCATCAGTAACCTTTATGCCCTACACTTCTATAGTCATGGGTTGTATCCCAAATGACATAAAATTACCCTAGATTGAGTGTTAATGGTGCATAACATTAGACAAATGCTCTTAGCTTGATACACACTTTCCTTCTTACCACACTAACTAACTGTATCTCGAATCCCAAACCTGCAATACAGCAGTGAAAATTCGTTTTACTAATGTGTTAGTATTTGATTTAAGAAACAACCATGAAGAGTCTGAAAGAAAAACCCATTACAGCATTTTTATTGTATACTACTCTGGCGTAGGTGATCATTACCTTGCCTTTTCATACAGTTAGCAAAGCAATTACTAGCCACAATCAAACCTCCCTTGTAACCATGATGTTTAGCCTGTGGATGTGTCCCAAACCGCTCTACTAGTGCACTGATTTGTTCTGAAATTACACAGTACTCTAAGCTGGAACTCAGGTGTTACACTGTAGTACTATTTTTATGGTGAAGGGTGCAATGAGTGCAAACCAACCTGTCTCTCTCTCTCTCTCTCTCTCTCT
>JAOTRS010000004.1:10251793-10262871 GCA_028565755.1 Dinotopterus cunningtoni
ATAAGAGTTGCACACTGTATGTTATTATGTAGGCAGAAAAGCAACATGGTAAATGTGGTTGGCTTCAGTTGTATTTTAAATTTGGTAAAGATATGCAGTGACAGTGACCCTAAAAGCTAGTATCCGCTACTGAGTGGAGCTAAGTGGGAAGGAGCAAGTGAGCATCTAAAGATCTGACGGTAAGAGCTGGTGAGAAAGGAAGAAGAAAGTTAGCTACAGTAAGTGGAGACAGTTTACGTGCCAATCAGTATTTATATAAACTTGTGTATGTTATCATCAGCATAACAGTAAAACTGCATACCGTGTAATCTGATTATTTTTCCTGAGAAAAGAATGTACACTGATCAGCCATAACAATAACACCACATAATCATTAAAACATTAACACTGATTATCAATTACTGTATATATTTTTAAACAAGATCATAGGCACCCAAGGCTCACTGGTGTCTGAGGACCAAAAGGATTGTCTGTCTGGTCTGATCCCATAGAAAAGGCAATGCAGCACAAGTCGCTAATAAAAGTCAATTCTGGTAACGATAAAAAGGCACCAGAACATCAAGTGCACCACAGACCACCATGCAGAGGGGGCAGCAGGCAATGGCAGCAGACCCGTTCTCCAAACTCCTCACATCCCAATCCGATTAAGATCCCATAGGATGTGCTGGACGAACCATGTCCAATCCATGTCCAGCATACCCCCTGAGGTCTGGGGAGTTATACCATGATGGGCAAGAGCAACGGAGCTGGAACAAGGGGAACCTGTACAATACTGGGAATAATATTTTGTAATGTTATGGCTGATCATTATATAATAACAATCCTAGAACAGAGTGACCCAAGAATGATGTGATCCAAGAACAGAGACTTGGGGAACACCATGAAAGATGTACATCAGACCTAAATTTATCAACGTAAAGAAATTGCTGTCAGTCAGAGAGATAAGATAATGACTATAAGAGTTTTTTTTCTTTTCGAAAGAAAAAGAGAAAGAAAGAGAAAGAGGGTGGGAGCTTTAGGTCTGCAATCATTGACTCTCCCACTCCCTCTCTCTCTCGCTCTCTCTCTCTCTCTCACACACACACACACACACAAACACACACAAACACACACACGTGCATGCTCTCTCTCTCTCGCCATTCTCTCCACCCATTGCATTTTGCTCACTTGTTTCCCACAGTCTAAGCAAAAGAACATCATGCATTATTCTGTGCCAATATTTTTAGGCTAGCTTCAGTTAGGCCTATAATGTACATCTCTTGAAAAGTAGTTTGGCTGAATGGACTGAATTTTGCTCAACTCTGGTTAACTACAGATATTAGCTCTATCATAGGGGATGTACTTCTAAAATGACTAAAACAGTCTGTGAAATTTAAAACACTCTGCGGTGTATTTTAATGCCAATGCTCACTGATATTGCAGAGCACATCAGCCATCCTCACTCTCTGTATTAAACATAATACACAAAACAAAATTTATTCCTGATCATAAAGCACAAGAAGTTTATTGCTAGTAGCACACCACAGCAGCCAGGATAAAATCTTTCGTGATGTCCCTGATTGATTAATACTATAGAAAATAGGTAACTATTTCTGTATCTGCATCACTGAGTGATTCCAAAACCTGGGAAACTCTGCCATGAGTTTACTTCTTGGCTGTAGATTAAGATTTTAACATGACAAATTCAAACATGCTTTTAAAACTAAATAGAATCATCAGCAGGCCAACATCAGTGAACAGTTGGCAACTTCAACAAAATAGAATTTGTGTTAACCTCTTCACATTTCGTGTTATACAGTTGCAGTTTTGACCTTAAAGAACAAGTTACAGAAGGGATTTATTTATGGTTGTGCTATCCTACTGTCATCAAAATGATAATAGGTTCCCTTTGTCAGTCTCGTTCTTTTCAAGGTTTCTTCCTCATTTTCATGTCAGTGTTTTTCCTTGCCACTGTCACCTCTGGCTTGCCCATAAGGAACACACTGATAGAGCAAAAAATTTATAATCCACAATTTTTATTTCTGCGAGGCTGATTTGTGACAATGTCCATTGTTAAAAGTGCTATACAAATAAAATTGAATTGAATTAAATTAAGAAAAGACTAAAGGAACATAAATCCAATTTCATCCATGCACACAAATTTGAGAATATAAAGAAGATTAAAAACTGTGCATGGAGGAGTGGAAGAAGATCCTCAATAGCAGCTGTCTTCAACCTTTTCAAGCATAAAATTGGAACCATGTTTTATCCACATTATACTGTATGTTGGCAAAAGAAACAAAAATCTCAACAAAAGTCTACAGAATGCCACTGACAGTAATGCAATTCATCTACCAGTACAGTGACACAGTAATGCAAGAACAGGTACATGTTGATACAAATTCAGATTAATACAACATGCACAATAATAGTAGAGTTCAAATTAAACAGGCTACAGTGTTAATCTGTTTATGCCCCTCAACTTTATTACAGTAGCTAGTGCTTTGTAATTTGGAGGATAGGGTCAGACTGTCAGCCTATTGCAGTCGTTCAGGAATCAGACATGTGCACTACTTAGATTTGGTGGTTTGAAATCCTTGAGAATCTGACCAGAAATGTCCTCAGATAACTTTACTCTTCTCATTACCATTGCTAGACCAAGCAGTACTCTGTTAATTGTGATTTTTTTTTAAACGCCTTCTTTGTTTTTACAATATGTAGACAGTCATCGCTTCTGTTAAACCTAAGCTTAACTCACCATGAAATCACCATCAGTGAAGTCTTCTTAACAACTTAAAGGGTTTTATAAAAAAAAAATTCCTGGGAGTCACATCTTTTATTATTATTATTATTATTATTATTATTATTATTATCATCATTATTATTATTATTCATATGTTGTTTCTTTGGCAGTACATAGATTGTTTTAAGCTACTTAAAATGTCTCAACTATCAACAAATAGACTGTGACCAACACCTTGACGATTACTGATTTAAACCTTCTTCAGCATTGTTCAGATATTAAAGCTATAGGATTTAGATGTTACAAGAAAAGGCCTAGTGCTGTTATTTAAATAATTATTTGGTAAATGTCTCGCATACACTAGTAAAATATGGGGTGGTAAACAACTGTACAGTGTTTAGGCTTAAAATATGCCTTATACGCATGTTTTAAAATTATTAGGTCAATTTCAAGAAGGGTGTCAAAACTTTCTTCATTGCCTACTTGGTAAATATGATGTATCTACTTGTCTTTCTACAGTGCTTTGTAGATAAAATATATACACTTAGACATTTTTTTAATAAAATGTAAAAAACTGTTTTTTTCCCTAATACTACTGCACTCTGCCTCCCTCTCTCACATCCCTCATCTTCCTCTCCACCACTCTTTTATTTCTGTTGATGATGTGTAGCGAAACTCAATCATACACAGATTAGTTTTAAAGAAACGATCCAGCCGTACTGTTTTAGGCTGTGAGTTTCAAATAACGCCGTGGCCACATGTGAATTCATCTTTAATGGAAATGAAAATAAAAAAGCTGTGAAGCGGATAATTGGCTGGAATTTTTTAGGGCTCTTCACGATAATGATAATGGAAAAAAGGGAAAAGTGGGTCTTAAACACCTCGGCTGCATGGATGCACTGCTAACACGAAGGGAAGGCATGCTGGGATTTGGCCTTTCACTGATTATTATTAATATTAATAACAAGCAAGGACACGCACAGGCTGAATGCAGCTTACATTTTACTTAAAGAGGCACATCTCTGTCTAAAGGGCCAGATGAAGGATTTAAGGTTCACCTGAACATGAGGAACATGAAAGCATGCATGTATCGACATGAGCGCGCACACACACACACACACACACACACACACACACACAATCACATGTTTTCCATTAAAGCACTTAAAGCACTGATAAAACATGTGCTATAAGCAGCCATATATGCACACATCATCAGGACATAAAACATGAAAGAGTCGATCTGAAGTCTGGTCAGCGTCGCTAGTCTGAGCCTCGAGAAGCCATTTATGGAGAAATGCAGGGGGGAAAAAATCAAGCACTTCACTTTAAACACTTCTTTTTTATTCAGCTGGAGTGGTTTCAGAATTTTACAGTTTCATTCTATCTCTTAATCTGTCTCTCCTCGTGGAGGTCAGATAGAGCATAATTCTGATGACTGTCTTTTCCCACGTTATGATTCCTTTTCTTATTTGGTCATTGTTTCCTCCTCTCATCGTTTCCTTTTCTGTTCTCATTAGGAAACTTAAAGCTCACTAAATTACTTGTACACTACAGTACCTCATTACATACTGTTCCATGTAAAAGAATGCAAGTAAGAAATAAACCATTGTACGTGCCTCTGTTGTACATTGCCAATTAAGAATTTTTAAATTATTGGAACTGGGTTAGAACTGTCCAATGCATTATTAAACCTTGGAAGGATAATGCCGAGCTGTCAACTTCACTAAAGATATGGGTAGAGAAAAAAAACATGACTGTCATCAGAGATGACTTAAACAAAAAATTGACAGTTATTTTTAACATTCATTGGAATTGGAATCCGCTTGTTAGTGAGGATAATTAGAAAAGGCTTCAATTTGTTAGGGAGCATGAATATTGGACTTTGGAACAGTAAGTCAATGTGGTCTGATGAGTTCTGTTTGATCCTAGTCCAGGTCAATGGGTGCTTTCACTCACTCCCTACCTGCAACAGTGAGCCTTGGCTGTTCATGTTCATGTAGCCGGTTCACAGGTTTTTCATGGTACTGTACTTTTGGTAGTTCCTGACCACTGCAGACAAAGAACATCCCATAAAAGCTGCAGTTTTTGAACTTGTTTCATTATATTACCAAACTCACCAATCATTTGTCCCTTGTCACAGAAGCTAGAGATACAATATCTTAATAATGGCACCTGGAAATAGGTGGGTTTAAGCCAGCAAATGAACATTTGTTCTCTGAAGTTAATGTTAGGGCAGCAGAAAAATGGGCAAATGTATTTGAGTGATCTTGACAGGGGCGAAATTGTGATACATAGATGGCTGAATTAGAGCAACTCCAAAAATGCAGTAAATATCAAATCAGTACTGACTTGTTACAAAACTTAATAAGTAGGGAAGAATGATGCATCTTATAATGACAAGCCTTTACAAAAGAAACATTCAGATAAAAGAGAAAAAAAATATCACAACGAAAAAGCAAAACATCCTAAATGTGGATTCAATTTTCTGAGTGTTTGTTTAGCAAATATTATTTTCATAGACTTCTTGCAGTAAAAAATGATGATTTTGTTGTCGTTATCAGTTTTGTTGCTGTCATATTGTTTGCACTTTTCACAGTACTGAAACATGCTCAGCTTCCAGAAACTTCCCTGTCATGCATCATGTTCTGTTCCACATAAACCTGCTGCTCGGCTTCTCATGTGAAGCTCTGTTTGTTTATCTCTAAAGAATATCTGAGCTGGACACACACACACACACACACACACACACACACACACACACACACGCATGCACACTTGAAAGTGAGGACTGAAGGACGACTGACTTATCTCCGGCTCTGCTTCAATTCTCAGAAGCTACGACATTCACAAAGGTCTTGAAGCATGAAGGATCCAAGCTGCTCTTGATTTAATGCCTGAAACACCCCCCACACCCTTTTACACACACTTTAACACACATTTTTACACACACCTTGGGCATTATTGCTACTTACACTGTCATGAATTCATGCCGAGTGTGTGCTAAAGTCATAATCATACCTAATAAGATTACATGATTAAACATGCTTTATAATGATCATTAAAATGTAACATTATGATACGTGAAATGGATTTCGTTCTTAACTAACTATTGTAGGTTAGTACTGAGCCGGTTATGTTTAGTCTAAAGTAAGCAAACATTAATGCTAGTATGTAATTTGTAACCTTTAATGCTCACAATGCTAGTTCTACTTTTATTTACCTAGATAATTGCATCAAAGGTTACTAATATACATGGTCAATATACAATATACTGTACAGGGGCAGTGGTGGCTCAGAGGGCTAAGGCACTGAGTTACCAACCGGAAGATCGGCAGTTCAATCCCCAGCTCCACCAGGTTGCCACTGTTGGGCCCTTGAGCAAGGCCCTTAACCCTAACTGCTCCAGGGGCGCTGTATCATGGCTGACCCTGCGCTTTGACCCCAGTTACGCTGGGATATGCGTGGAAGGAATTTCACTGTGCTGTAATGTATATGTGACAAATAAAGGCTTAACTTAACTTAATATTATTACATTTCAATAATAAAGATGTTTTTTTGCTTGAGGGTGCATTCAGTGACTTCTGAGTTTTGTGTACATACAGGGGCAGTAATGTAGGCAGCATTAGCAAGGGACGTGATTGAGTCGTGTCTGACTCTGTGTAATTCTTATTTTCTCTCTCTCTTTTTCTCTCTCTCTTACACACACACACACATATATAGCCATAAGATAGATGAGTCACCCACAGTTGGATAAAAGGTCAGCTCCATCTTCACAGTCGCCTCTGCTTGTCTGGGGTTGATAGACGGACTTCCATTTCTCTTTTGTGTGGAAAAAGTATATAAAATAAATAACAGGCATCATGAAGTGAAAAGCTTTAGGCTGTGCAGCTTGTTGGCAAAGAATATAGGACTATCTCTCTCTTTCTCTTTCTGTGTGTGTGTGAGAGAGAGAAAGAGAGAGAGAGAGAGAGAGAGAGTGGGAGAGAGAGGGGGAGAGGGTATAAGAATTACATTTTGACACGAGTTTTCTCCCACTTACCTAGCTAATGCTAAAGTTACCTACGAAACTACCTCTGTGTGTAGAATATATCATTGAATGCACTTTCTAAGGGGGAAAAGGATACTAATAGGCTTTCACAATGGACTACTATCCACCTACAGTAGATAAAGGTAGAATTGGCGAGTAAACGTTGACTAATATATGTATATTGCTAGCTCTGTTCACAAAGCAACAGAAATCACCTCAGGTAAGCTAGCCACCTGCATCTACTGTATGTGTACTTATCCCCAAATAACTTTATCTCTCCAGTTCTCTTACCAGCTACATGATAAAAACAAGGTGGCATGTAGCTAAGGTCACTAGCTATCATATTGTGTATGGTATTTCTGCTGTTATTTTGTGAATTGATTCTGAGCTTTGGCAATACAAATGTACATATTTGTCTACCAATAAAGCACCCTTTGAATCTTTGATTCTCTCTCTCTCTGTCATCCACACATGATCCAGGGGATAGGTTCACTTAGCATAAACAGAGACGAATGAGTATTATGTGTGCTCTGTCTCCCTCTCCCTCTCTCCATGTCTTTCTCTCTTATCCATACATGATCCAGGGGAATTCACCCACAGGATCAGTGGCTGATCCACTTGGGTGGACTCTTTTATCCTACAATTTACAATATCTTGATTTTCCTCTTTTTCATCTGTTTCTGAATAGCCTAAGTTTCCTCGCTGCCCTCATATGTTCTTTTTGTTCTGTAGCTCCTGCATGACTGATGGGTGAATATTTTAAATGTCAGTTGTACCAACTGGGATAAATACAGTCACATGCATCTGTTGTTTCACTTTAACACTGCAAAACTAAAATATGCAGAACAGACAAAATGGCTGGTCAATGACCTTATTTTCAGAATCTCACTCAAACTTTTCTGAAAAATCTCTGCTCATTACAGACATCCCACCTCTTCCAGAAGTTTTTGAACCCAAGACATATGGCCAACAGCTTCCCGATGCCTGCAAATTACAAAGAACATCCCAGAAATAAAACTTTTGAAAGCAAGATACAGTAGAGAGAGTGAGAGAGAGAGAGTGGGAGAGAGAGAGGGGGGGGGGCACACATACTACCGATTCATCTCTGTTTATGTTAAGTGAACCTACTGTATCACCTTTCTTAGCGGTTGGGGCTTTACATTTAAATTACTCATTCTCTCATCAGTTCAATCTACAGCGCCATGGCTGATTCGTCAATTATACAAAAATACAAACACACATCACCCCAGAGTAAAGTGTACTCTTGTCTATAAAAGCAATAAAAATAATGGCAGTTTTGCTCGCTGCACTGTTTGCAACAACAATATTTTAATTCCCCATAGTGGGCTTAACAGTTGTAAGACATGTTAAAATGAGTTTAGCAGCCTCATTTCTTCATTTGCATTTGGTAGCTAACATTGTTTGAACTAGCTGGCTATCAATTACTCTGTTTTGAGGCCCTACAGTATGTGATGAGGTTAAACATCATGTATATTTAGTTAAAGCTGTAATATAATACAAAAACAACCCCATGAATTGAATAATGCTAATCTATATAAATAAAAGAAAGAACTCACTCTTTCAATGAAATCTTTATGTTTCATATGGGAGGACCTAAAACCAGTTTCAAAAGAAATTCAGTATGTATGTCTGTCTGTATGTCTGTCCAGCCAGATTTTGTCACACCATCACACAAAACTGGCTGAACAGAATATAATGAAACTTTGCTAAACCTTAGGTATTTTCTTTAAGTTTAACCTGCTTCAAAAAATTTAATCAAAATGATTCAGTAGAACTGAAGTTATGAGCAGTTTTGTGCCAGATTATAAACTGCAAATTTTGACAGCGTACTGTGCATGTGTCAAACTGTGGGTGCATCTTAAATTGACCGCTGGACAGAATTTAATGAAACTTTTGCGGTACTTGGAAATCTGCCTGCTACTGTATAAATGTGTGCTATAAATGAAATCTAAATCGTGAGTAAAGCGATGTTATGAACAGTTTGTTATGAACTTGTGCAGGATTTAATAATCTACTTTAAAATAATCCACTAATAAGCTACTTGCCAATTAGTTCATGTCTTCACCACTAAAATAACAGCACTAAAGTGGCATAAGTGAATTTTAATGACTGGAGTCATTTTAAGACAAAACTTAACCCAATCTACTTTTCGATTCCTCATCTGTGTTTCACTTTTTGATTACAGAACAGGGAGTGTATTTTGCAGATGATGAAAGAAGTACAACTTATTGCATACGAGGCGTAGGATACTGAAAATTGTATTTCTTTGTAATAATTAGTTAGGCAGAGAGTTCTGCTGTACGGAGAGACAGGCAGACATGTAAGTTGGCTTCATAATGTTATAATAGTTTTGAAATATTATAATAAAATTTAAATATTATAATAATTTTAATATTGTAATAATACAAGTTTATTTTAACTCTGACAACACATATCCTTCCGCTACTGACGGAACTAACTAAGCACGACTGGTGTAGCTGGTGACCAGTTAGCGACTGGCGGTTGGTGTAATTAACAGGGGTGGAAGTAATTTTACATGCTTATTGGTACTAGGTAAAGAGAATAAAATATGGAGATGGTGGACAGTCTTGTAAATCTTGTAAGTATTTTCACTTATTCCACTTTAGAATTTTGTTTCTGTTAACTTCCGGGTCTGGAGTTCAATCTCAAATAAAGTTAAATGGAAACCTAGTGTGTTAGGGTAGGCAATCTCTTATCACACACACCAAGTAGTATGCTTGATCATGGTTGGAGAGCAATGTTGAATTCAGCCTTCTGTTTGAAGCTAGTTAGCTTTGTAACCATATACAAAAGAACACTGAGAGTTCAGCTGTAATTCGGAATGACTTAGAAGCAATTATTAGGGACACAAAGGGTTGTTTAAGATGATATAACATTAGGTTGTTTCTTGCTGAAAGTGCTTCTGTGAATGGTTTTGATTGTGGTTTTCAGCAGGCAATTGCTCTCTCTTCAGTATTGAGGGCTATACAGACCTACTGCGGCCCACAGTTTGCATAATGTCCCAGTTAAATGACCCAGTGGTGTTACCGTCCATTATCGCCACTTGTGGAATGACCCTCAACTAATCAGATTGGTCGGAACTAAGGGTTGTATATAATATGATATGATATAAAAATATAGGCATTTTTCATGTTACATTATCTGCATATACCCAAAGTATTTTGTAAATTGAAATCACCAGACAAAGTATTATACAATAAATTATAATAAGGTTAACATAATGATGCACCCTATGCTTTTATTCCTTTTATAATTCATAACATTTTTGGGAAGGCCTGCTCAGGTATTTCACAGTTCCTTTCACCAGAAAACAGACTCACCTATTTTTCAGCCTAAAACAGCAAAGTTTGATTGGAACAAAAGGAATGAACTCTAAACAATACAGTGTTGGTGCATTCCCATTACTGACTTAATGACTCATACAGCAAAATGTATCATTTGCAAACACAACATAATTAACTTTATTGTGAAGATAGTAGCCAAACTCATATACATGTTAACTAACATGAAGTCATCTTCTGTGGTGAGAGCGGCAAGTTCTACCTTAACCCAAGGGCGCAGATCACTCTCTATTTGTATCTGTGTTCAAGTGTGGAAATACAAGTTCAACACATCAGGCTAACAGAGAGGCTGATATTGATGCTGCTCTGTGGAGATCAGAAGTAATCACTGCTCTTTTATTCTGAGCATTTGACAAACACAAAGCTGGAAAAACTGAAGCAATTGTGCTGCCTGCTGTTCTCTGGCATGTTAGCAAAGAAAATATTGATTAGCCTGACAGACAAAAAAAACAGCTACTCAACATCAATAACCAAAGAAAACCACGATCAAGCTCAGTGACAAAGATTTTTTTAAAAAGTTGTCCTTATAGTGTTAGGAATGTTTAGTGTCTTCCTGCTACTCATCACTCTCTGAAGTCCCTAGTCATTTCATTTACAAAGTTTGTCTAATTGGCTTTGTTGTATTGTCCCATTTTTTTTTTCTTAAGAAATTTTGTTTTTGTGAAATATATCATCAACCCCCCCACCCGCATAACACGCACTCTCTCTCACACACACACACACACACACACACATACCCACACACCTGCACACATCACAAAACACACAAATGCAAAACATTTGATAATGTAAAGAATAGGCATGTCCTAATTTTAAAATTATACCAAATTATTTTATTAGAAAAAAAAAATCACTAGCAATTATTAAAATGAAACATACAGTATTTTAAAAGCTTTTTGAACTTTTTTCTTTGCCTTGTGATGATTGACTCCACCCATAATCA
>JAOTRS010000004.1:10263645-10276494 GCA_028565755.1 Dinotopterus cunningtoni
CAGATGACGTCACCTGACCGAGGTTATATATGCCAAGATTTGGCGTGTTTGATACACACATGCTTCACAACCGGCAATACATGTTCCCATACCGTTTTCACGCAGCATCTCGTTCCCGCCTTTTCAGGGAACAGGGTTACAGCAAAGTAAGTCGAGACGCTTTGTACATATAGACTTTGCGATATTTGTCCACTCTCCTTTCCGGGCCTGCTCAAGTTGAGTTATATTTGATAGTGACCATTTGTGGACTGCAGTTTTCAAGCAATTTGACAGAGTTTTAATTGGGTTTAAGTCTGGGCTCTGAGTAGGCCATGCAAGGATCTTTTTCACCTTTTTCTTACATTTTTCTTAGTTTTGTTGTGTGCTTTGGGTCATTGTCATGTTTAAAAGTAAACCTTCTTCTCAATGACAACTTTCCGGCAAACTTTTACAGTATTTTTCCCCCATCCATTTTCCTTCATTCCTGACAAGTGCTCCGGTCCCTGCTGCAGAGAAACACCCCATAACAGAATAATACCACCTTTACTGTAGGAATGGTGTTATTTAGATTTTAGATTTAGATAATGAGCTGTATTGGATCAACACCATACATATAATTTGGTGTTTACTAAATGATTTTAGTGTAATCTGACCATAAAACCTTTTTCCATGTATATATAATAGACCAAATTCTTTTTTCTTAAAATAACAGTAGTGAAAATATTATCATACTATAGTAGTATTATGTCATACATAGTAATGAGATATTAAGTCAAGGTGACAACATACAGTACTAGAAGTAATGATTTAGTTAATTAGTTAAAATAATTGCATGCTATCTTGACGAAACATGATCTCTCTCTCTCTCTCTCTCTCTCATGTCTTATCTTAATCAGGATTGGACGACACAACAACTGCAACCCTCCATCTTCCTCTACAGTATACCCTGCAGCATATTTCTTGCAGCCTCCGGCTAGTTCATATCCGAATGTTGACTCACCAACAGATTCCTTGGTCTACCTCTAGCTCTTCTTCCCTCTACATACAGTAGCCTTCATGCAATCTTCTGTGGATATGTCCAAAAGGTCTCAGTTTACTCCGTTTGATTAAACTCAAGATTTCTCTCTTCTCCTTTATGTCATATAGAATTTGCTCAGTTGTCATTCTGGTAGTTCACAAAATCCACAATATTCTTTTGTAAGTCTGCAATTTAAAAGCTGCAATCCGTGTGCTCAGACTGGATGTCAGAGTCTAGTGACATATTATGTTGAATTAATGCCATACTAAAAGTACCACAATATAATGATGTGCCAGAAGTAACAAGATATTAGGTAGTAAATATTACTTATATTATATACTCTTACAATAAATAAACTCCAGTGGTTAGATTAATTGATTTATTAATTTATTCATTGTCTGCTTATCCTGAGTACAGTCACCACTGCCTATCCAAGGGCACATGCCAGGGCACGAGGATGGGGTACACGGGTATGGGGTGCCAATCCATCGCAGAAGCACACACATGCTCACACACTCAGTCACACACTGAGCAACATGTACAGTAGTCAAACAATGTAGAAACACCAGACTGCATGGGGAGATCATACAAATTCCACTCACATACGGCAGACCGGAGGTGAGATTCAAACCCCCAACAACATAAAAATGCCAACCAATTGCTAATTAATATTAAGTTGAAATAAAATTTAACTAAACTATCTTATGGCATACTATCTTGGTAAAACATGATATTAAGCTTAAATAATGGCATACTATCTTAAACTAATGAGATATTAAGCTAAAAGAATAACCTGCTCTTAAGCTGAAATAATGAAATTTCATATTGAAGTAGTGAGTGACAACATATTGACCTGAAATAAGAGCACATTATTTAGAAGTAAGGAGAAATTAAGGCAGGCTATTTTTTTTAACACAATATGAAGTTAAAATAACAGCATGTCTTTTATCATGTACTGTAGCACTCAGGTTCAAGGATAGCTATTATAATTTTTCTGCAGAAGTCTAACTTGTTTATCTTCTGTCAGAATAACCTGGTATTAGCTTGGGCTGGAATGAACTCAATACAATAATAAAAAGTAAAAATAATAATGATAAAAAAAAAAAAATCTGACCATCACTTGGGCTTTCCCTTTAGCAAGGTCAGGTCATAGCACTAAGCCAAAGCTAATCCTATTTTATTCAATTATTTCTTCACCATGTTTTTTGTCTTATCATCCTGTTGGCTTGATAGCGAGAAAACGAGAAAATCTTGCAATAATATTAAAAGATGCAGAAAAAAAGCTTTATACTGCATAGCCGCTATGTAAGACAGTAAACATTTTACAATGCATCTATAGTCCTTCAGTGCTTTAAGAAAAAGTACATAGTGTGCGTAAAACCTAAATTTATAGCCATGTGGAGACGCCTCTAAAACCAATTTAAGTGCACTTCAGCCTTCGACTTATCAGTGCAGATTGATGTGTTTGTGCATTCAGAGAGCATCGTACACAGGAAATACAATACAATAAAAGATATGTGAGTGTTTGTAAAGGTTATCCACTCTTTATTATGTTCAAGAATAAAAGCAGTAACTTCATTCTGATTGAAGAGATAATCCAATAGAAAGGACACAGAGACCTTGCAACAAAGAAAACTGCTCACTGTAAAACCATGTAAACACTGATAAAAGCTTTTTTACACAGAGATTTATAAAGAAAGAAAAAATCTTTAAAAAACGTATGAAAAAAATCTGAAAAGCGCCTAAAGAAATGCAGAAAGGAAATTGAGTAAAAAGGTTACATTAATTCATGCAGATAAGTGTAGGTGAGTTTCCACTGGGATGGCAACACAACTACTGTACAGGTGTACTGGAATGAAAACACAACTACAAGTCCCCAAATCTTAATAGCACACATAAAATTAAAAAACCCATTGAAAAAGAAAGTAAGAAAGAAAAATGCAAAGAAAAAATCTACAAGTTCCCAAAGCTTAATACTATACATTAAATTAAAACAACCTAAAGAGAAAGAAAGAAAGAAAGAAAGAAAGAAAGAAAGAAAGAAAGGTGAAAATATATTTAATGTCACTAAAAAGGTACTCTCAATAATAATCTTAAATGATCTTTGAGCTACTTCCCTTTAAGGGGTTGCATGCAACAGCTGACCAAAACTTCACATATTTAATGCAAGATGCCCTTTTCAGCCTTCCCATTTTTGTCCAGGCTTAGGGCAAGCATTAAAGATGCCCAGTTTCTAGTGTTTGGGGCTTCAGCTAGGAATCAAACCCAGACCTTGTGAATGGCAGGTGAGACAAAGTCACTTGTCAGTGGCCATAACTGAGGAATATGTTTTTAAAAAAATACAATGTTGTGATAAAATCTTAAATTAGAAAAAAAAATATATATCACACAGTCATGCAGGTATATTTTGCACAACACTATGTAACGGCACAAAGCAATAAAGCACTCTGCTTTGAAAACAGCAGAACATAATGTTTTGTAGATTTTTATATTTACAATGACTCATTTGTTGCTATTTTGGTTTTATGCTTTCATATTGCTGTGTGCACAGCTTTTTTCCTATATACATCACTGTGATATCACCCATAATGCACTGCTCTAATACACTTCAGTGTCCTCAGAACTGCATCTGTGAATGCAAATAAAAGGTTTTGGAGATTTATTTCAGTCATAATTTCATGCAAAGCCGCAAAAAAATGAGTTGTTCGTTCTTATCTGCTGCGGATAAGGTGGTCATAAAATAAATCAGAGAAAATGTGTATTACCACACAATCTGAGAACCAAGATCATTCATATCAGATGTGCTACAGGAGAACCCAATCTGTAAGATAAAAGCGGACCCTAAAGCCAGAACACTAACGACAGGTATGTTTCATTCTAAATCTGAAAATAATTGAAAGAATTGTTCATGAAGCTGCTTTTCGATTATCTATACTTATAACTTTATACATCTATATACTGTATAACTGCACTCTAAAATAAAATTTGAAACACTTAAAAAAGGCAAAAGAGTCTTTGTAGAATAACTTAACAGATTTTTTCATTGAAAGATGATAGTTATAATAGTTATAAGGAACTGAAGACAAACAAATAACCATTATAACGCAAAAAATCCTTTAAGGAACCTTCCCATCTATATTTTCTTTTTTTTATGTGAAAAAGTCTTAAATTTAAAAGTTTTAAATCAAGGAGTTTGACAAAAGTATGCATTTTTTTATACCCACACCACCATAAATAATTAAACAAACAAACATAAGCATAAGATTTTAATTTTATTAAAATAGATTTTAATTGTTGGATGAAAATCCTTTGCAGTTAATGACTGCATAAAGTCTGAAACCCATGGACATGACCAAATGATGAAATGAGTTTCCTCCCACAAAATGCTTTGCCAGGCCGCATTTTGTCGCTGCATTTAGCTGCTGCTTGTTTGTGGCTCTTTCTGTCTTCTGTCTTGTCTTCAGTTGTTCGTTGGTAGGGTTCTGCATCCTTAGCTCTTTGTAATAAGTAAGGATCTTACCTAAAACCTTCTTTGATGGAGAAACACTTGTGGACGTTTACTATATATTTTAAGCAATATCACACATAAAGGATTGCTGTTGTGCTCAATACAGTATCATCATGACTGTAACAAAAGCATCACAGGCCTCTTGATATCCAGCACAACAGCATGACCTCGAATGTGATATTTCTTTTGTACACCAACTAAACAAACAACAGATGTCAACAGATTAACATTTATTTGTTAATTGAACCAGTCAACACACATCCCTTCACGACTGACAAAATTAGCGTTGACCGGTTAGCAACTGACAGTTAGTGTAATTAACAGGGGTTAAAGTGGTTTTCAATTTTTACCATTTCTATTAAGCCAACATCTGAGGAGAACAAACCATAAAGGTGGTGGCCGTCCTATAAATAAAAAAATTTCCGGCTCCCGGGATTAAATTCCAAATAGTGTTAAATGAAAAACTAGTGTGCTCTTGATCTCTTGTTCCACACACAGAAGTTACTAGAAGCTAGTTAGCTTTGTAGCTCGCCTTAAGCGTACGTAAAACAACATTTGACGATTTGGAACAAGTTAGAAGTAATTATTAAGTAGACTTAAGTAAGTGTTCTTTAAGATAGGATTACATTACTAAAAGTGTTTCTATGACTAGTTTTGAAAGTGATTTGTTTGGTAGCTGCTTTCTCCTTAGTGCCTCAGACCATGAATCAGAATCAGAAAGAGCTTTATTGCCAACTATATTTGCACATGCAAGAAATTTGTTTTGGAGACAGAATCTTCCAGAAATGACAACAGCAACACACACACACACACACACACACACACACACACACACACGAAAAAAGGAATGATGTGGGGTATTATTAAATAATGATGTGGGGCATTATTAAATAAATATAAGTGGTATTGCAAAGTATTGCACATATTAATATTGCCTGGGGGAAGAAACTGTTCTAGTGCCTGGCTGTCCTGGTGTTCAGTGCTCTGTACTGCCGACCAGATGGCAAAAGTTCAAGGAGACGATGGCTTGGATGTGAGGGGTCCAAAGTGATTTTCTGAGCCCTTTTCTTCACTCTGGATATATACAGTTCTTGAAGGGTGGCCAGAAGAGCACCAATAATTCTTTCAGAAATTCAAACCATCTTTTGTGGTCTTCTAATGTCCGATTTTGTAGCTGCCAAACCAGACAGTATTTGAAGTGGACAGGACAGATTCAATGATGGCAGAGTAGAACTGTGTGAGCAGCTCCTGTGGCAGTATGAACTTCC
Organism: Dinotopterus cunningtoni; assembly: GCA_028565755.1. Taxonomy (NCBI): domain Eukaryota; kingdom Metazoa; phylum Chordata; class Actinopteri; order Siluriformes; family Clariidae; genus Dinotopterus; species Dinotopterus cunningtoni. Next base: position 10,269,419 of record JAOTRS010000004.1, read on the forward strand.
TCGGCTGGCAAAGGTAATAAAATCTCTGCTGGCCCTTTTTGACAATGTGAGTCAATGTGATTGTCCCACTTCAGGGCCATGAGAGATAGTGGTGCCTAGGAACCGGAATGACTCCACTGCTGTCACAGTGTTGTTCATGATGGTGAAGGGGGATGTCAACAACCATTGAGTTTTTAAAGGGTTCTACCTGAAACCTCTGACAGGGAAAATATGTTCATTATTTATTTATTTATTTAAAAAATATTTGTTTAACTAAAACATATGGGAGTTTATTTTAATCACAGTGCTTTGCAAAAGTATTCATACCCTCGAACTTTTCCACATTTTGTCATGTTACAGTCACAAATATAAACTTATTTTATTGGGATTTTATGTGATCGACCAGAACTGCAGAACATCTACATCGTCAGGCGCACACTTACAGTATGACAGGCAGAAGCAAGGGTTAGTGTAACATTGGAGCTGTGTGAGGAGCGGCAGCAAGTTGACCACACATGGACCACTATGTTAGCACACAGGCGTCAGGATCCACGGGTAAACCTCATGTACGTGGATGGAGCTGTGAGTAACCTCTAGTAAGTTATAAGAAAAGAGATCTTTGAATTATCTCTCTTTTGAAAGATCAAAGGTTTTACAGTTACAAAACCATTAAATTTTATCGTAAACATTTATGCAGCATTTACCATTTCAATTTCCAATTCAAAACCTTTTTGAAGTAAACAAGCTTTAGCATCAATTTCTTTTCAAATTCTTTAGTGTGTGAATGAGCGTTTATTAATCAGGCTTTAAACAAAACAATAAATTAATATTAACAGGAAATTAACAAAAACTAATGTTTTTGCTGCAGAAAATCTAAAAAGTATTTAAGTAGTGAAATAAAAGTTACTTTGGATGTATTTGTCAACACTGTCACACAATAAGTTACCGTGGTGTTGATGTTATACTAGATAACTTCTAGTATAGGTCCTTGGAGTTTTGGTCGACCACAAGATAGCCTGACATCATTTATTTTTTAGAAATGTCTGACGGTGTTGACAAAAACATAGGATACAAATTCAACAAATTTAAAATTATAGTTAAAAAAAACACAGCCAATAATTAAGTACATGTACTAATTTCACATTTTCTTTAGCTTCTTAAAATGTGAATCCTTGTTCTAGACTAGTACTTTTTCAGGTCTAGTGTGGACATCAAATAAAATGAAAATCATTTTAAGTAGGACTTAATTTATTAATTTTTTGTTATTTTTGTTATGCTGAGTTGGTTAAGCTTATAACCATACATGTTCTTATATATGCTGTGCATATACAGTATATATAAAGCAACAGATAAATTAATAAATAAAACTTTTATTTGTTTAAGGATTAAGGTTTAGGGCTAATTAGTGTGTGTGCTTTTCTGAGACAAAGTGTTGCTTATTTTAACAGAACCCTCAGCATGAAGAAAGTTTGATTTTCGAGGTCTGTGATGTAAAACTTTAGAACTTCATGCCTCATTCAGGGCATGAAATTTGTTATTTGAAAAGTGGTCGATGAAAAGTTTCACCCTAAAAGACTGCAATTACAAAATCCATTTCCATTTAGAGCGGCGTCTCGCTGCGATTTTCAACACAGAAATATCACTGCAGGAGAAAAACACACCCTCGGCCCAGGAGATATTAACTCGCCTGAAGTGTGCACTACTTTGTGATGTTGTGTCTTATTGACCCGCAGCATCAGCTTTGGTTCCATAACACACACACATCACTAGAATGCATTAAACTTTAATGTATTAGCTTTTATTTTTAGTGCAAAATCCAAATTATTAGTGAAAAAATAATGGTGCACACTACAGAAAGGATTAACACTACTGGTAAAATGTTTTTATTTCACTGTGGTCAACTGAAACCGACAGGAAGGAAAGGGAAGTTTGTAAGGAAAGACAAAGGGATTTGGAGAAAGGAAAACAATTGAAATTGTTTGTAAGAGAAAAAGCCCTGCCGGAATGGAGCAATGTCCTGAACAGATGCACAAGCAAGGGAAAGAAAAAATTCAGGACAAAACCTTAGTGGTGTTAGTTAGGGACTAGGGACGAGTGTTCCAGTGTGTTAAAGAGGAGACAACAAGCCTGTTCTTGACAGAAAAAAGAAAAAAAGTGAGAAAGGGATGCGAATAAAGAAAGAAGTGTCTTGGGACAGAGCTTTAGTGTGTGTTAATCAGGAACAGCAGCTGAATGTCAATGACTGGCATGTTATTTTTCTTTCTTTCTTTCTTTCTTTCTTTCTTTCTTTTTCTTTTTTCTTTAAACAATGTGTATTTTTTGCACAAAAGAAAGTTAATCTGGTTTAGATATTATATACACACACACGCTTTTTCATGTCAGCTCTAAAAAATGTACAAATATAAAAACAGTGTTTGTGTTTCATGTTTTAGAGTATGCTGTGTCTTAGTGCGGAGTAGCCCTCATCCAATACACACATACATCAACACACGTGTGTGCTAGCATGTGTGAGCATGAGTGTGTACAGTATTAGCATATGTGTGTATGTATGTGTGTATGGGGTGTGTGTGTGTTTGCGATGTGTGAGCATGTGAGTGTGTTTTCGTATGTCTGTGCATGCTTGTGTGGCATATACAGTATGTCTGTCTGTGTGTATTTATGTGTGTGTGCTTGTGTGGTATATATGTCTGTCTGTCTATGTGTGGGTGTGAGTGTGTGTGTGTGAGTATGTGTGTGTTTGTGTGTGTGTGTTCAGCGTATTAACTGGAACTCTTCGTGCTTAATCCCTTTAAACCTGCCTGGCACCCAAAGCAAGGTCATTTTTATTCACTTCACATTTTCTTGCACATTTTTAAAGAAAATAAAAACCTTAATCCCTGAAGTGACACAGAACTGGGTGACGCCTTCAGGTTCTTTTGTGTTCTTGCCTAATTACGATGATTTTCCACATTCTAACAGTGATTTTCACCATTCGCTGTATGTTTACACACAATCAGGCACCTGTTAGAACAAGGAGTCTCGCCTGAAAGGAGAAAAAATAATCATCACTTAGAGCGTTTTGTGTGTTGCAGAGAGAAAGAGCAGAGATTGAGTTTCAGTGAGAGAAGACGTGTGGAGATCATGTGAAGTTTAAATTTAACCCCTTACTATTTTGTTCAGGTCGAAACTATCTGCTTCAGGTGTGGATTAAAAATGCTGAATAATTCTAAGAGTGATGTTAAAGTATTTGTTCACTTTAATTTAAATTTAAATTTCATTTAAATAAGGTGCAGTTTGCAAGAGGTCATGTGACCACATGAAACCGATATAAGACTGCGACTGAAGAAGTGACTGGATGTGAAAGTGCATTCTTTCTTTCCTTCTTTTTTTATCATCATTCAGAATATTTTCTTAGATTTAAATATTTTATTGACAAAACCTTAGTGGTGTTAGTTAGGGACTTAGTTTTTGACAAAAAATATTTCTTTAATTATAATACTTCCTTCTGTAGCACCCCCATGAGGACTGGAGAGATCTTTTAAACACCTAAACACTTCCTTCGAGTAATCCTTAAAGCTAGTCACTTGGGTGGATTTTCATTCACCTTAAATGTGTGCATTTCACCTAGGAATTTAATTTTTTGCACGTTGTCGAAGAAATACATCAGCACAATACTGTTTCTTTACTTTCCTTGAATCTCTCCAACTATTTCTTTCTTTCTTTCTTTTTTTCATGTGATTCCCATTTTTAATTATGTGTAGTGTATATTAGCTAAAACACACACGTTTTAGCTGTTCTCCCTCATCTGCAAACATATAAATTTAGCACTGCATCACATTCCCATTTCTGTCCAACAATTTCCTCACTTTTCCACCAGCTTTCTTTCACATTTCACTATAAACAAGCGTGAGAAGTGTTCAGCTCTGACTCGTTAAGTAAACGAGGGTTCTGCTCTTCTCTTAACAGGCTGAAACAGAAGGATAATTACCAAACAGCATCAAAGTGACAATGTAGAAAGGAAGCGGTCTGTGCTCTTAATGGCCGTTTAAAACACTGTTTATCAAAAATGGCACACACGCTGCATGCTTGTTTCTTCTCATTTAGCACCCAGTAGTTTCTGAAACACATTTAGGATTCTGTCTTCTGCAGAACAAAGGCTTGAAGGCAATAAAGCTGTTGTATTTATCCATCTGGATTCATCCACAGAATGGAGTATGCTCCAAAAGGCTGAGCTGGTTTTATTTAATACAACATTTTAAAAAATGTATTTATCCATCTCAGTCACGACTGATGTCCAACTCCATTCTAATTCCATTGGCACCCCAAGTCACTGACCTACAGCTTGCCTTGGGTTATAAATCTGTTTCTGTTCATGTTGCTAAACCTGCCACTATTTTCTGTGACCATTTCTCTGTAAAGATTCTAAAGAATGTAAAAACATAAGTACAACGTGGCATCCCACAAAGTTGTAGTTTAGGTCCACTATTGTATTGACTTTAACTCAGCCTCTTGAACATATAATTTGAAAATATAATGTTGCATTTCACTTTTTTGCTAATTATACATAATTGCTATTGTTTGTGCCCAGAATGTGTCTTCCTATATTGTAAGAAAAGGCATGTTGCACATTATTAGACACAATTCCTTACTGTTCCTTGCAATGCATGTGTAAAGACAAAATTCTGAGACAAAGAATTAAATGGTTCAGTTGTGGGCATGCTTGGTTTTGATTCCCTCTTCTCTCTGTATTCCTTTTGTATTAACTTTTACCATAGATTTTTGATAAAATTGGCAAAAAAACTTGTGCCTCTGAATGTCTTAAGTTATACTGGTAGTTTCAGCTAGACACCCACTTCCAGGGCTTTACTATGCGCTCATAATAAGGCCACTTCAGACTTCCTTTCCTATCAAACATTTAAATCATACTTCTTATTACATACACTTGTTCTGTGTTTCCTCTTAATAAGTTTTTAAACTTAACTCTTGGGAGTAGGTTCTGATCAACTAATAGTTCCCTGTGAAGTGGACTGTAAGGCCATTTAATCATGGTAGGTAAGATTTCAAACAACAGGCACCACTGAACAATGTTTCTTCACTTCACCAAAAACCAAGAAGCAAGAGTAAACATCAGTCACTGCACCTTGCTGTAATGAATGTAAAAAAATAAGGAGCTTGAATGAGATTTGCCACTGATTTCATGCACCATTTATTGGTATCAAGGCATCTCTGTACAGTATATCAAGGTTCTTTAACTCCTATTTTAACAACACCTAAACACGCGCACATGCAGCTTTTATACGGCCCCCCGTAAGAACGTCACTAACACCGCACAAATGAAATAATTTTTAGGAGCAGGGTGATCCTTTTGCAAATTAGTGATTCTGTTTATTTTCCTGATATGTTTCTCATACAGTGGAATCTTGGATTGAGAGTAACTTGGTCTGCAAGCATTTTGAAAGTTTTTTTTTAAGAGTGCGTACATTTAAAGCTGCTTGCAGAACATTATGTTAATAAAGACTTTCCAAGATTGTGGAATCTGGTTACAATGTTTTCTCTTGGTTTTTCAAACCTGTTACACTGGTGGTGAATGGGGGCAAGCAGACCGGAACCCAGCCAATGAAGGTCTCCCAAAGAATATCTAGGACATCTCTTAGAAATTAGCATTCAACAACAGGGTCTGCATGTGACAACGAGCGAAATCTTACACCTGCAGCACCAAAAAGCCACACGGGTGCCACTCGCAAAGGTGGAGAAACGCCACTACTTATGTCGTCGTGTGGCATTAGTTTGGTTAACAGGTTCTGCACATCTCTACATGAATCAATGGAGGTGTGAAGCGGCTTTCTCATCATGGCAAATCAGATTCAATCAGCAATATATAATGAATTAGAAAACATTAAACATGATTTAAAAAATCTTGAGCAATGCACTGTGCCCCAATTCGGATAGTATTAAGTCAAATGTGGCACTGCCACAAAGGCCTAAAAATCATTTAGTATTTTATTCAACTGATAGTTGATTTAAGCAACTAATAAAGTAACATTTATCTATTTACTTTTTATGTGGTGGTGAGCACTGCTGCTAAATCATCTCTATTCAGCAGTGTGCTGATCAGTCTTGATCAGTCACGCGGAAATAATCAGACAAATGCTATCAGGGCGATATTAAAAAACGTAAAATTGACTGTATACACACCATAAACAGCGTGACGTGTCATGGTTGAGTCATGGTGTACGTCTCTCTCCTCTATTTTGAAAATTGCGGAACTGTGATTCCCCTTTGCAAATCAAGCAGTGAGAGATGGCACTGTAAACCAGTGAGTGATTGACCGCGCTTTGAGCCAATGATGTTTGGCATTGTCATTTGGCAACTGTACATTTGCCAAATGATGTTGGGGGGGCACCAGCTTTGGATATTTTAGGGGGGTCCAGTGCCACCCCATGCCCTCCCTTTAGAATCGCCTCTTGGTGAGATAGACCCAACTTGTTTATTTCTCTCTCCCCGCTGAGGATGTGAAAAATTATGATCTGCTGATGACTAAAATCACACTCTGCAGTCTTTCTAGTACTCAAGCTAAATTAAAATTCCACAAGTAGATTTTGGATCAGGTGGTTCTAGCTAGAGCATCTCACTTCATTTTAGGTGGTAGAGAGAGTAGCAATGGAATGTGTGCTTTGTTCCCTTCCCAAAGAGGAGCGCAAGGCAGTAGGCATGAGACAGCCAGCAGGCGTGCAAGATTCTCTTCCCCATAAGAGAACAGAAGCTTCCCCCATGGTAGAAAGTTCTACCCGAACTTTCGCAAAGAACTGGCCCCACGACCACAAATTGCTGCAGAAGCTGAAGGTAAGGCCAAAGATCCCTCTAATCCTTTAGCCCACAAAGAACCAAGAGCTGAGTAAGCTGGTGGAACAGTTCAAGATGTGTTCTTCAACTGCTGCCCAGTGAAATCATTCGTCAGCGCCCTCCATACGCCGCTGCATCCCTGGACGATGTCGTCATTTTTTTTTTTTTTTTTTTTTTGGGTTTTTCCAATTTTCTCCCCTAATTTAGTCGTGGCCAATTCCTCCCCGTCACTAGGGGGCTCCCACATTAAGGCTACCACTACCACTCAGCCGGGA
>JAOTRS010000004.1:10282446-10293580 GCA_028565755.1 Dinotopterus cunningtoni
ACTGTTACATTATAGTTACATCATAGTAGAGACTGTGAGGTAGCGATTCTCTGTCACAGATGGTGCTTTAATGTTGAGTCTGTACCTTTGCTCCATTAGTGACTGTGAGGTTGTGCATACTGTGATGTCATACTCTGATTGTGTCACAGTTGTTCCTTGTCGAATGACTTCAGCTTCATCATTTCTCTTATTTTAGCTTTACAATATATACCTTTTTACCTACAGGGTGGGTGAAAATAAACTAGGCATTAAAAATTAGTAATAAAGTCCATATTTTTAAGACAAATGTATTGAAACAAATTTTGCATGTACTTAATTACATAGGAAAATTAAATCTAATATTTAAATTTTAAAATAAGCACTGGTGGCTTTAACAGTTTCCTGGGGATGGAATGCCTCCTGAAGTCCTCCACTGTGGCTCAAGGCTTTGTCCTTTAGACCTCCTCCTTTGCGTAGGCCCGCAGGAAAAAAATCACATGGAGTGAGATCTGGACTTTTTGGAGGTCATCCATGAGGTTTGCATTATCTTAGCCAACGTCCTGGGAAATGCTGGTCTAACCACACGCACACAGTAAGGGCAAAATGGCGACCCTTTCAACGACCCTGGTAGGTACACTATGTAGAGCATAGTATGTACCTAGCATGGATAATACTGTGTAATGCTTTATTTGGGACTGAGCCCTTTTGTCTGTGTGTCTCTCTGACTATATGCCAATCAGTGTACTTGTTTTTCCATCTGTCTGCTTTTATTTCTCTCTGACTATGTGTGTCAAAGTCCTCCTAAGTATTAAAATACTGTATATGGGCTCATGTCATTTTATCAATAATTTGAATTTAAATAACCTGTCAGTTCAACCCCTGATAAATTCCATAGAGTCTTCCGACTTTCAATAAAAAAGGTGATGCCCGCTCTTATTTGAGTTTGACTAATCCTGATCTTCACATGTCTTTGTAACATATTAGACGGAATAGTTTTAAGCTTTCAACAGGAAGAATAAACATACAATGATCTGTCCATACATTTTTAAAGATTCAGTTTTTAAAAGTTACATACCTTTTTTTGGAGTAAGCCTCGCTGTGTCACAAGTTTGTTTCTGTTTCATGTGGATTTGGGTGCATTACAGTCATTTCTGTGTGTTCCACATACTTACTGTGTATTTACAGTAAACTATTGTGTTGATTGGCTGTGTTAGTGACGCATATAGCCACGGCCACGGCCACCTTGATGGCAAAATCAATGTATTCATCCCAAAAAGCGATGCTGTGAGGTAATTTGGCACAAAACTGCTAATAATGTCCCTTCTACTCAACCTTTTAATTTCATTTATGGCTCACATTTAACTTTAGGCAAAAATAATATTATTGAAAGAGTGAGTTCTGACCAATATACAGATGAAATCTTTCTTTTATTCAAATAGATTATACATAAGCCATATAAAAATATAAGCATACAATGCGTTGTCCTTACATTAATAAATAAGTCCACTAATACAGTACACAACTGAAGGGTTTTATATAATCAAACACTTAAACAGAAATAATAATTTCCTGACTGCCACACATATTTTAGTGTGTTTATAATTAATGTTGTAAAAGAGAAACCATGAAGCATTAACAACTTTCAGCTGTACCTCTGACCTCTAAAGTGATGATGCTGAAGATTCCTTCCATAAATGTTAAATAAACATCAGTCTCCTAACAGAAGAAGATGTTGATTCACCATTTGTCCTTATGCTTTTTTTTTTTTTTTACATCTAATCATGTGCTGCACGTGCCATACAAGTCCCTATTTACAGTAAGTTGTTTTCAGAATATGCATGATGAATGTTACTTGATTTGTTATATGTTTATTATCTTGTACATTTAATGTAATACATTTTATATCAGTACAATTTTAACAGTGTTTGAGATATGTGCCTCTAAATAGAATCAAGCAAAGCTTTGAAGTACATTCCTGAAAATAAATACAGGTACAGTGGTCCCCGACTTATGAACATTCAGATTACGTATTTCCACAGACACGAACGGACCGTGGTTCGCATCTAACATTTGTAGATGCAAACAAATTGCAGAAATAGCTCACATGTATTGTACAAAAAAATAGATGCTGCAGTGCACCAGATACCAATATTTACAATTATATAATATATATTTTATTGTTTAAGTGAATGTTTAAAATATATTGTGTGTGTGTGCTTGTGGGAGTGCGGGAGAAATTAGTCTCCCTCATCAGTTTCAAAGAATCAGTCCAGGAGCACAGTGATAGAAAATAGCTGTCCTATAAAGCTGTCCTTATGGTAAATAATTCTTATTTAAGAAAATTCTCAACAAAGCAGTGGAAAACAGCTGACAAAATGCCGTCTGGGATTCTCCTCGTGATTTAAAGGTGATTTAAAACATACTAGTAAAACCTTGGATTGTGAGTAAATTAGTTTGCAGCCTAAGTAAAGTCAACATCCGTGCGTGTGCGTGTGTCTGTGTGTGTGTGTAAAAGTCTTCCTACACAATAACCCCCTACTCCGTCTCCTCTCCTGTCGGAAGGAATTTTTTTCAAAGGTAAGGTGCAGGTTAATTAGTTTTATTTTTATGTAATATTTTCTATTCATCATTTTTATATGAATATTTTTGGGAACGAATCATTGGAATTTCCCTTATTTCTTATGGACAAATTCGCTCTGAGACAAAATGGCATCCGGGATTCCCCTCATGATTTAAAGGTGCAGGGACAGCATTTCACTGTGAAATTAATTTCCTTAGGCATGTTTTTTTTTATACATTGGCAAATCCTTATTAAAAAAAGATACAAGATTTTTCAAGGGTCTTCTATTTGTGATATTATTAACACAAAATTAGAATGTTACTTACGATGAATAAAAGGTGGCACTACTGAGGTGTTGTGGAAGCCCTGCTTGCTCTGATAGTGGCCTTCAGCTCTTCTGCATTGTTGGGACTCGCATCTTCCTCTTCACAATATGCCATAGATTCTCTATGGGGTTTAGGTCAGGCAAGTTTGCTGGCCACCAAGCACAAAGATACCATGGTCCTTAAACCAGGTATTAGTGCTTTTGGCAGTGTGAACAGGTGCCAAGTCCTGCTGGAAAATGAAATCAACATCTCCATAAAGCTGGTCAGCAGAGGGAAGCATGGAGTGCTCTAAAACTTCTTGGTAGATGGCTATACTGAACATGGACCTGATAAAACACAGTGGACCAACACCAGCAGATGACATGGTTCCCTAAACCACCACTGATTGTACAAACTTCACACTGAACCTCAAGCAACTTGATTTTGGTGCCTTTCCTCTCTTCCTCCAGACTCTGGGACCTTGATTTCCAAATGAAATACAAAACTTACTTTCATCTGAAAAGAGGACATTGGTTTTGATTATATGTTTAATTTGAATTTTAATATTTGATTATATTGTTTTGATTATATTTGACTTCAATTTGAAAACCTGTACATCCAGGTAGTCCGCTGACACCATATTCACCATATTATAGTGGCCCATTTCAAGCTTTGTGACATGGTATGTTATCCTGTGGTCAGGGATGGAATATTCAGTCAGTTACAATACTTAATACATTGCAAAACATTTACAATACCATACTTTTTAAAAATGCTCAATTAGTACTAAGGGGTCCAAAGTGTTACTTGGAATGATGTTGTTTAAGCCAAATTCTAACACTACCCTCTGAATGTCACATCAGACCAGGCAACATTTTTTTCCAACCTTCTACTGTATAGGTTTGGTGATCCCATGCCACATTCATGTTATATTCATACACACACACACACACACACACACACACACACACACACAGAGTTAAGAAGTTAGGAAAATCTGGAAAATAATGCTGCTTTTAAAAATACTGAATTCAGTTTTTGTGCACTATTTGAAATTGAGCCTGTGTTTATGAATATTACCTCCCCATGTCACTTTGAGAAATTAGACGGCTTATTTTTAACAGATATAAAATACACGTTTAGTTTGAAATATGAGAATTGTGTTTCTCCTGAACTGTGTGCTTTAAGTAAAGTTTATTAATAAAGGAAGTGAAAGCCCTTTAAAGCGCTCGAGTGTTTAAGGGTTAAAGTATTAAAGTGAGGGAAAGTGAGAGAGTAACAGCCTCCATCCATCACCTCTTGGCTGTAATCGGCCTTCCTGAAGAAACGCACGCTCAATTGAAAACATGAACAGCATCTCGAATTATCTTGCCCCTACATTGTGCCCCCTACAGTGTTCACTTCCTTCCTACAATCCCATATGCCCCGCAGAGACACTCACTGTCCCATTCATGTGGCCAAGTCATGAGTTACTGTATGAATGAAATCTTCTCCACATCATATGTCCTGATTGGCTAAGAGCAGCAGATCCAATAACACACACACACACACACACACACACACACACACACACACACACACACAGTACACACACAGTACACACACACATGCACAAACAAACAAAATAACACATAACACATGGAGGTGTATACTGTCCAAGTCACAATGTCATTTTATCTGTCTGTATATAATTATGCCTGTTTGTCACTGTCTTTTATGTTTACTTACTTTAGTGTCTCCCTCTTTGACTGTCTGTATCTGTCTGTCTTTCTTACAATCTGACGGACTGTCTGTCTTTCAGTTATCTTTGTCTGTCTGTCTGTCTTTCTGACTGTGTTATACTGTATACAGTATATGTCTGTCTATCTGTCTGTCCATCTGTCTGACTGTTTAGTGTGTTACTGGTTATACCTGTTTACTTACTGTCTCCCTTTCTGACTGCCTGCACCTGTCTGTCTGTCTATCTGTCTGTTTTTTATATATATAAACCTGTCTGTCTGTCTGACTGTCTGTCTGTCCATCCACTTGTCTAGCTATTTGTTTCATCTGTCATCCTGTCTGTTTGTGTGGTCTTCTATCAGAACACTTACACAGGCAATATATTATACAGTCAGATCCTTAGTGCATCAGTGCATGGTCCAAAAGAATGTTATAAGTCTTGATGTTGTTGTTGCCGTTGTATTCGTGTGTGTGTGTGTGTGTGTGTGTGTGTGTGTGTGTGTGTGTGTGTGTGTGTGTGTGTGTGTGTGTGTGTAAGTGTGTGTCTTGGGACATTGCTGCATTCCCTTCAGCTGAACGTGTGGTTTTATTTAACAGAGCTGGTACCCGTATGGTAATAGATGGAGATTAGATTGAAAGTGAATTCCCCGTTTAATAGCGTGCAGAGGAGGGCTGTAAACAAGGCAGAACCAATCTCGGGTTTTTTTCTTACTCTCATTCTGTCCTTCTTTTTTTATGGAAAAGTCCAGAGAGAGGAGGAAGAGGAGGAGAAGGAGGAGGAGGAAGAGGACTGAGAGGAAGAGAGGAAGTGAGAGGAATACTGATTGTCCCGTGACACGCAGGTGAGGGAACAGAGGAAAAGAACTGAATTCCTAATGTAGCTCTGGACCTGCCAGGTTAACAAAGGCTTTTCTGTGATTAATAATTAGACCATACACCCTGATGTGTGTGTGTGTGTGTGTGTGTGTGTGTGTGTGTGTGTCATTTACCTAAAACACAGATCAAGCAGCTACATATGTGATCTGTCTCTCAAATAAAACTCTCTAAAAAGAAATTAAGCTGTTGATGTGATTTATAGCAGTGAAGTCGTAACATTGATTATGAAACATTTTGACTGTGTTCTGAATGAAATGAGACTGTTTTTCCATAACCTCAGCACTCGTTCAGAAAAAGAGGGAATGAGAGACAAAGCAGCAGAACAGAACTTAATTTACATTTGTTTTTGGCAACTTTGGTATTGAATGTCAGCTATTTGAAGGTGAATTCATATTTTTATGTGTTCTCACAGTTTGAGAAATACCATACACCATGCTTTCTCAGCCAAGCCAAATAATATCCAGTTTATGGAATTCAGGCAACATCTGCAGTGGTATCTCAGCATACGAACCTGTACATTTTTGCCTTAAGAACTAAAATTCTTCAGTTTCTTATGCCGAGGCAAATTTTGCAAGTAATTTGCCTCTGCATAAGAAACTTTTTTGGCAAAAGAAGCTTTTTCGGCATACGAGCGACCAAGCCGGTTGTTGCACTTCCGGTTACGTGTGCACCAGGTCGCCAATCAAGACCAAGCAAAGCAAGTTTACTTATTATTTGTGGGGGGCATTATTTGTGCAAGATTTAGTGAAGACACAGCACATGTTTCCCAAGAATGTTATAAGGCACATCATTAAGAATAATAGGGAGTTACTTTCAGGTTTGTTTTTGAAGAATCCAGGGCCAAGAAGAATCACAAATTAAGGTTAAGTGAGGTTTAATATCTATTTTTTCGATATTTTTTTATAAAAAATATTTTCTGTTTTAAATGTTTTAATTGTTTTTATATGCAAAAATATGAGTATAGTGTTGGAAATTATTATTTCCTAGGGAAATTTTAGGGAGTTTTACAATACGATATTTCATCTTAAGAACTTGCCTTTGGAATGGATTAAATTCATATTCCGAGGCATCACTGTATTTGAATATTCAGAAGCACTGAAATATGAAATACAAGCTGTCCCCGACGTACCAACGAGTTCCATATCCTGGGGGCATGTTTGTAAGTCCAATTTGTTCTTAAGTCTGACAAAGTGATAAGCCTTTGACACGAATATACAATGTGAAACATACTGTGACCACGCCTAAGGAAATTAATCTCATGTGAAATCCAAGTGTTGTCTCTGCGCATTTAAATCGCTAGGGGAATTCCAGACACCATTTGTCTTAGAGCTATTTTACTCTGTTTTGGACTCTGAACCCTGCTTTGTTGAGGATTTCCTGAAATAAGGATTATCCACCATCAGTACAGCTTTAGAGGACATCCAGTTTCTATCATAGTGCTTCCATACTGATTAATTGAAACAGACTCTTTTCTCCCGCACCCCCACATGCACACACGTTCAATATACCAGACGTTGGACATTTTATGCATTTACTTAAACACTGAATATAAAATATTATATTTACTTGTAAATATTGGTATCTGGTGCACTGCAGTGTCTATTCTTTGTACAATACATACAGTATGAGCTACCAGAAGTAGAACCTCGGTCCATTTGTATCTGGGGAAAGTCGTAACTCGAATGTTCAGAAGTCAGGGACTACCTGCTTTTTTTTTTTAAATGCTCAAAGTTTGTGCAAAATATCAGATAACATTGTACTGTATCTAGTGCGAGGGATGCTGTTCAATTTTGTTTAAAAAAACCTGATATTTAGGCTTTTTTGTTAAATCTTCCATTATTTAGTCTTAAAAGTGAACAAAATTTGCCTATGCATGAAACTGTAGGTTGGAGATTTAGATAATAAGGTAATAGTGTATGATACACACACAGCCACAAACACACACACAGTCCCAACATACAGTAGCTGTCTTTACACAGATCTTTGATTGTTCATGATGTTCAAACTGTCAAACTCTTGGACACAAGTTTGAATGTATTTTTCTATATTTTAGAACAATTTTGAAGATTTAAAAAACATAAAATAACACATATGAAATTAGGTAATTACGAAACTACCAGAACAACAACAACTGTCAGTTGTTATATTAAGACATAAATGTCAGCTTATCTGGAATAGTTGCAAGAACAGTACTGTCCAGTGCATTTGCCAACCTATCATGCACAATGATGAAACTGGCTCTCATGAAGACCATCCTAGAAAAGTAAGACCAAAACTTTCCCCTGATGCAGAGGAGAGGTTAATTTAAGGTTATCAACCTCAAAAATCACCAATTTACACTTATTTCACTTAATTCTATGTGGTTCTGTGTACGAACATGAAAATCATTTCATAATAGCAGGACTCAACATTAGGCAAATGCATCCTCAGATAAACAACAGCACATAACTTTTTTTCATTGTGCCATTATTTATTCAACAAAAAGTAAAATTAAAAGAAAATAACTTGGGGCAAAACTAAGTACCCCCCTTACTACTTCCACAGAATTTATGAGGGTAAGTTGCAGTCAGGTGCTGCTAAGCATCAGCTCATGATTAATTGATTATCACCAGGTATCACCTTTATAAAAGCTGAAGTATTGGCAGTTTGCCGGTCTGAAGCATTTGGGTGTGTGTTAACACAATGCCAAGAGGGAAAGACATAAGCAATGATCTTAGAGAAGCAATTGTTACTGCACATCAATCTAGGACATGTTATAAAACCATTTCTAAACAATTTTGATTTTTTTTTTGTTTTTTTTTTAATTATAAGTGTAAAGAAGAAAATACAAAAAAAACTCTCAGCTACTGTACATCTCAGACCCTACAGACCTCACCGAGCAGGTTAAATGTTAAAGCCCCTGACAGCACAATTAGAAGAACAAGTACGGTTGCTTGAAAGTGTTGCCAGGAGAAAGCATCTTCTGTCTTAAAAGAACATAGAAGCATGACTGTGGTTTGCAAAACTGCACCTAACAAACCATAAGACTTCTGGAAAAATGTTCTTTGGACAAATGAGACCAAAGTAGAATTGTTTAGCCTTAACAGCTAGCAACATGATTGGCGAAAACCAAACAGCATTTCAGCAGAAACACCTCATACATACTGTCAAGATATGCATATGATACACACACACACACACACACACACACACACACACACACACACACAAACACACACACACAGTCCCAACATACAGTAGCTGTCTTTACACCGCTCTTTGATCTTTTATCATGTTCAAACTGTCAAACTCTTGGACACAAGTTTAAATGTATTTTTTCTGAGGGGTGATGGTTTAGGCTTGTTTTGCAGCCACAAGACATTGGCACCTTGGAGCCATTGAGTTGACATGAGCTCCTCTTATACAAGAGTATTCTACATGTAAATGAGAGACCATCTTTATAACAACTCAAAGTTGGTTGAAATTCGGTCTTACAACAGGACACTGATCCAAAGCACACTAGGAAATCTACATCAGAATGGCTGACAAATAAAAAAAATCAAGGTTGTGGAATGACCTTGTCAGAGTCCAGACCTCAGTCAAACGAAAATGCTATGGCAGAACCTAAAGAGATCTGTGCATAGGAAAATGCCTAAAAACTTTAAAGAACTGAAGCAATGTTGTATGGAATGGGCCAAAGTTTCGAAATGAGGTGAGAGATAAAATTATACACGAAAAAATTAATTCAAGTTACTGCTGCTGAAGGTAGATCTACAAGCTACAGCATAAGCAATTATGAAGAGATAGATAAAAGCCATATACTGTAGGACAAGGAAGAAAGTATTCGAAGTATTTTCACTAAAAAAGAGGATTTAAACTAAAGGTGAGATCAAGATCAGAAGGTAGTGGTAATGCAAGATAGTGGATGTCAACCGCTGGTAAACACCAAGAAGTAGATAGGAAAAAAAAGTTATATGGTGTTGTTAATTTCAAGTTGTATTGGCCTAATATTGAGACCTGCTACAATCAGATGATTTTCTATTATGTTTATACACAAAAAAAACATAGAATTCAAAGAGGGGTTTTTGAACATGACACTATAAACATACAGTATGTGCTGTGGTGTCTGGTACAGTGATGTTGTGTAAAAATGCAGTGGCAACCAGTTTATTTCTGGTGCCATCCTTTATCCGCAAAGTAAAGTCAGGAGCCATGTGTGGTCAGAACAAAAAACAACAGCCGCACTGACTCTTTGCAGATAACTGACCCATTGTGAATAAGATGGGATCTACTGCACTCTGGTGTTGATCAGTTCTCCCTATTGCAACGGTCCGCATGAGGCCTGGCCTTCAATCTCCATCTGTCTCTTCACTCTATCCAACCTTCATCATTAAACATGATTACCATTCACATCAGGCTTCATTATAGCATCTAAAGGTCAGACTTTTCTTAACAAAGCAACCCTAATGAGCCTGTAGGTCACCGACACACACTTCTACATACACTTCTACACACAAACAGCTTGCAAGTATCAAATGTGGCTCATGCCCTGGAGGTGTGTGTGTGTGTGTGTGTGTGTGTGTGTGTGTGTGTGTGTGAGTGTGTGTGTGTGTGTGTGTGTGTGTGTAATAACAGCTCATTTGAAGGGACTTATACAGTGGACACTCCACATAAAAGGGTTTTTAAAAATGAGTCTCCAGCATCAGTATTTGAGATACCTCATTCTCCTCCAACAAGGATTTCAATGTACAGTTGTGACTGACATGTACGTGTGTGTGTGTGTGTGTGTGTGTGTGTGTGTGTGTGTGTGTGTGTGTGCGCGTGTGTGCGCCTGTGTGCGCGTGTGTGCCCATGTGTGTGTGCGCATGTGCTCGTGTGCATGTGTGTGCTTGTGCATGTCTACTGTATGTGTGTGTGAGTGTGTGTGTGTTTAAGAGAGAGAGAGAGAGAGAGAGACAGACAGACACAGAAAGAGAGTAAGACAGAGAGACCAATACACAGAGTGTGTGTAAGAGAGGGAAATGTTCTCCCTCGTTCTTCTCCTTTAGCTCTAAATCACTGTTTACAGCCATTCAGCTGAGACAGAACAGAATCCATCAGTTCGCAGTTCTGTACCTGCTGCACATATAAACACCTCTCTGTCTCTGTTCCTTATCTCTCTCTCTCTCTCTTTTATCTCCTGCAGAGTTTCAGGTCATGTGTTCATGGCCTTGGCAAGGACATCACAGGAGGAATGTCCTCTTTCAGATATTCACTCACTTGTAAAAACTCACTCTCCGTCTCAGGAACTTTCGCTTTTGCTTTCCTGCTTCCTGCTCTCTTTCTTTCATGTACCTTTGT
This sequence comes from Dinotopterus cunningtoni, assembly GCA_028565755.1. Classification (NCBI taxonomy): domain Eukaryota; kingdom Metazoa; phylum Chordata; class Actinopteri; order Siluriformes; family Clariidae; genus Dinotopterus; species Dinotopterus cunningtoni. Next base: position 10,293,205 of record JAOTRS010000004.1, read on the forward strand.
GAAATGTCTGTCTCTTTCATTCTATCTTTTTGTTATATTTTCTCTCTTATCAGCTTAGTTCAATTCAGAAATGTTTCACAGGCTTGAATGCTGCACCTTATGTTATTCTCTTGAGATCCCAGATGTACTATGTACTATCAATCTAATTTGGCACTTCAACAGCATGTCCTTTAAATCATAAAGTCTTGGAAAAAAAGGAACAATGAAAAAAAAATGCTATGAAGCTTTTGTTGTTAACAATTAATGAAAATGTTGAAGCTCCAGTTAAACACTTGGCTATCTAAAAACACTACAAAAGGTCAAAGTCACAGAAAAAAATAAATAAAGATATTCCTTGAAAAAAAAATACTTTCTTTATTGGCACTGAGTTTATTAT
>JAOTRS010000004.1:10384550-10397400 GCA_028565755.1 Dinotopterus cunningtoni
GATTCACACACATACACAGCGTTTTTTAAAGGTAAAGTGCAGTTTAATTTTTGTTTTATTTACATTTTATATTTTGTGTTAATTATTTTTATGTGTTTATTTTTTGGGGCTATGGAACAAATAATTTGAGTTTCCATTATTTCCTATGGGAAAATTACATTTGGTTTACGAGTGTTTTGAAATACGAGCCCGCTTCCGGAATGAATTATGCTCGTAATCCAAGGTTCCACTGTATAATACATTTTTTTTTCCAAAGAACAATTGTTTGCACTATTTCAATTTTAGTGATTCTCCAAACCGAAAAATAACATCTATGAGAGTTTGCATATTAATTACACTCACAGTCGTGTTGCTGCTTCTGTCGATGTCTCGTCTCCCTCGATCTTATACACTTTACCGTACATGGCGTAATCAAACTGATCTGCCCTAGAATGAGGGAAAACAAAAACACACACATGCCTTTAAGCACCGTGAAGTAATTATAATATGAACATACAATAGACTAAAAAGAATTTAAAAACTAAAAAACATGGAACCTCATCATGATATTATTATAAGTAAATTAATTCAGTTTGCATTTATACATTTTTACATCCAAGTAGCTGAATAATGATTAATTATTAATATATTAATAAATAAATACAAACAATAAATTTAATACAACAAATATAAATTAAATATAAAGATTATGATTTTTCAGTATAAACATAAAATAAGATTTTAACATATAATAATAAATAAAAAGTATGTTTTATATTTTAGTATGTTTTATATATTCTATAAGTTTTGTATAGAAAATTGATGAAATAATTAAAATACTACACTGTGAAATGTGAAGGTAAAGCAATAAAAGTAAAGTAAATGATAAAAGAGAGTGCTACAGTGTTAATAAATAGCAGCACATTTTTTAACCATTTTTTTTTATTTAATATTCGAACGAAATGAAAAGGATCTTAATCGGCTCGATCTGGCAACCCTGTATAAGTCATTGAGTCAGAATGCTGGGCTTTGGGTTGACAGATTGATTAGATTTAGTCTCTCTACGTGCGTGTTTGTAGAAAGTGCTGATTTGTAGGGTGCTGGAGTCACCTCGACGGTCGGTCATCCGTGGGGTTGTACTCTCCATCATCTGGAGTGCCGTCCTCATACAGCGTGCTGGCGATTACCAGCCTGAACTTATCTCCTGAAAACCATCAACATTACACTGGTACATTCAGCTGTTCCACTACGGCTGTACTTTATACATGAACATCACGTAAAGACACAAGACTCCTGATGATCAGTCAGATCTAATCTTGGAGACTCACTAATGTAGTTGTGCATAATGTGAAGTTTGACAATGAACAGCTGAGTGTGTTGAACAGATCTGTGCCCTGTGTATATTGTACAGTGTCAAGTTATTTATGTTGTACGATGCATTGTGATCCTGTAGACTTCAAAATGTTTACTGCATACTAAAGAGTTCTGTGTTTTATCTTCTTGTGCATGTTGTATATTTGTGTATATTTACTCACCGAGGTCAACAGGGTAAATCTGAGTGTTCACATCCAGGATGAGGTCCATTTTGAATGATTCACTCTCACAGTGAAGACGAGACACTAAGAGAAACCGATGAAAAATAAATAGAGACACACACACAGAGTAAGTGAGGAGTGTAAATAGGACAGGATCATAACTTTGGCAGCTTTTCATAGATTTCAGCTCATAAGCCTAGTTTTGTGTTGGCCTAGAATGAGAGAGACAGAGTGCGCAAATATCAGCTAATGTGAGCTGAACTCACTGTTCCTTACCTCTGTCAAACTTTTTGCCATCAGGATCAATGTCTTTCACATCAAAAATATCCTCAAACAGAATTCCAGCCATGTTTTCTGCTGATTATCACCCCACCAACAGCAGCTTCTCCTGTCAGGACAAACACAACCCATTCTAAGGATCTCAAAAGTACAAAATATGTCTTTCAGTGGAACCATGATCAGTGTCGTCGTCATTCCTGATGAAAATTATAGAAAGTTTAATCTGTATTACATTAGTAGTTGTGCAATAAATAATCTTTCACCCCTCTCTACTGCAGCTGTAAAAACATACAGTAAAACATACCACTTGACCGACATTTGCTTAACAAACACCAAATTACAGTACAAGTTATATCTGTATTACTTGCATTACTATTTACATACTAAAACTGCATTTAAAACATTCCTTAAATACAATTATTTCTTTCTTTAGAGAGAATTAGATGTCACTAATCAGTCTTTTCTGGATGGGTGTGATGTGATGGAGCAAGGCTAGGGCAGAGAAACACAGTCACAGCATGCTAACATTTTTCAGCTACTGAGTGCTCGGAGCACATTTAAAATAAGTTTATCGCTTTCAGTCACTTACGCTCTCAAAAAAAACCTTATTCGGCGTTGATTCGCAGTTTGTAATGTAAATTAATCAACATACAAAGTAAAATAACTTCAGTAGCCGATCTTTCTGAAGTAGCTTTCATTCATCCACCGCGCCGAAGCATCATGCTTTACGTTTAACCCTTCCGCGTTACAATTACTTCCGGGGCAACACAACTTTACGCGATTACAACGTTCCAAGAAGTTGTGATCCTAGAACAAATATATTTCATTATTATTTTTACACAAACGTGTTAACCATTTTTAACGTTCTGTAATAATTAATTTGTTTTAATTGTTGTTGACCATTTGCGTTTTACAACTCAAACTACAAAAGAAACTTCGACATATTTACGACACTTGAGACTTACTTACGGTCGTTTCTTTGCGTTGCTAGGTATATTCAGTAAGCGTCTTGTTGCTGGTTACTATGGGCACCAGCCACAAACTAGTCTGTTGGCTGCGTTGTTAGCTCCCATGATAACATGTATACTTAGCGTCTGATAAATTCGCGTTTATTTTTACAATCTTTATGTGGGATTAGGTATTTAAGCAAAGTTGAATGAAATGTGCTACGACAAATAATATGAGGGATTAATATCGCCAGCGAGCTGTGTGACTGAGGTAAGGCTAGTAACCTTAGGTGTTCTTTCTGGAAAACTCGCTAGTTAGCTAACTGTCGCGTTCTTTTTAAAACTCATGTATTTATCTTAATTTTTAAAACATGAACACGTACTATCATACGATAATATATTTCTTAATTTTTAGAACGACTTAAATGCTAAAGTATGAAGGTATCCTGTTATTAAAATAGTTAGCAGCTTAGTGTTGTTTGTTAGCCAGCTGAGGTTCAGAACTTGGCCTAGAATAGCAGCAGTGTGTTGTTTTACAGCCGTTTAACAGTTGGCATAACGCTTAAATGTCACTTTTGTAGAAAACAGACAACCTGATAGTTACAAGTTAGTTAGTTGGGTTTGGTTTACTGGGCAAAAATAACTATAATAAGTTTACATAAAGTATTATAAAATAATAACCACGGTCCGAGTTCGATTCTCACCTCGGGTCTGTGTGGATGGAGTTTGCATCTGCTTGGCAGGCTTTTTCCGGGTGCTCCGGATTGCCTCCCACTGTCCAAAGACATGCAGATACGGCTAATTGGCGTTCCCAACTTCCCCATAGTATGTGAATGAGAGTGTGAAAATTTATGTGTGTGCCCTGCGATGGATTTGCACCCCATCCAGGGTGTACCCCACCTCCTACCCTAAGTCTCCTGGGATGGGCTCCAGGCCCCCTGTGACCCCCACAGGATAAATCGGTAGAGAGGATGAGTGACTAAGAGAGTGTGACAATACTTTATAGGGATTTTCATTGTATGCCAGCAAGTCAGCTCTTTGATCTGATTCTCTTGAGAGAACAGATTCTAAAATGCAAGCTTTCTTTTCTTCTTTTTTTGTGGGTGTAGGCAACGCTTAAATGTTATGATGAATAGATAATTTAAATAAAACAGATGACCTACAGTAAACCTAGAATATGGATTAATTAGCTAATAATAATAATGATGATGATAATAATAATAGACTGATCTTGAACAGTGACTTATTACAGGTTGTATTCTGTAGTGCTGGACAATATGATAATATAATATCAGTGTTGTGATGAATTATGTTACAGCATGTTTTTTTGATATATTACTGATAACATCTTTTAAATGTGTCCTTAATATAATTTAACTTTGTTGTTTTTACAAATTGATTGAAAGCAACTGATTTGATGTTAACTATTTGTATTAGTGATTATCTTTTTTATCATTTATTTTTTCCTTCTTTTTAGTGAAAATATATTTTTGTTAACAGGATAAGAAAGTGTAGTTGTCCTTGGCCATTGTAGACATTGCAAAGGTTTTGTAGAAAGGATTTAAAAATATATATATTATTTTCATATCACCCACTGCTACCCTCAGCTTTTTTTTTTTTTTAATCTCTAATGCTGTCAGTGGTGTGGGGAACATCTTTGAGGAAGCCAACTGAGACAACCTTTTATATATTGTCAAAAGTATTTGCTCGCCTGCCTTCACATGCGTATGATCTTGAGTATTCCGATTTTTCCATAGGGTTTAATATGATGTTGTTTTCCATAGGGTTTAATATGATGTTGCAGCTATAACAGCTTTAACTCCTTTAAGAAGGCTTTCCACCAGGTTTAGCAGTTTGTTTATGGGAATTTCTGACCATTCTTCCAGAAGCATATTCATAAGAAAACAGACACTGATGTTGGACAAGAAGGCCTGGCTCTCAGTCGCGGCTCTAATTTATCCCAAAGGTGTTCTATCAGGTTGAGGTCAGGACTCTGTGCAGGCCAGTCAAGTTCTTCCACACCAAACTTCCTCATCCATGCTTTTATGAACTTTGTGCACGGGTGCGCAGTCATGTTGGAAAAGGAAGAGCCCATCCCCAAACTGTTCCCACAAAGTTGGGAGCATGAAATTGTCCAAAATGTCTTGGTATGTTTAAGCATTAAGACTTCCTTTCACTGGAATTAAGGGGCCAAGCCCAACTCCTCAAAAACAACCCCCCACCAGTTCCACCATGACTTCGCACCAGTGCACAAAGCAAAGTTCAGAGGGTGAGTCAACATCATATTAAACCCTATGGCTTAAGAATTGAATGTTACACAAGATCATATGCATGTGAAGGTAAACGAGCAAATACTTTTGGCAATATATATTTTTGTTTGTTTGTTTGTGTGTTTTGTACATCATATGTCACCACTTTAACAGCCATACAAACTTGATTGTATCTAAAAACTTGCATGTATATAAAAACTTGCATGGGTCTCAACATTTAATATATGCAACTCCGCTCCAAAATGCATACCTGCTTCCCTAAATTGCAGCAAAGATTCAATAATGAATAAAAGAAGCATTCATTGAAATCTTAATTAGGAAACATTTAAAATATTCAGTATTTACATGTATTAAACACATGACTTATAAACCCTGTTATATGATCTTGACAAATTCTTTACATGCCTCTTATTTTCTGTGTTTAAACAGTCACAGTAAAATGACCACTAGAGTAAATTAACATATGCAGCTAATCCAGGCAAGCAAGGCACAGTGAGCAGTTTAAGAGTCACTGTCATTAAAACCATGGCTGAATTTTAGCAGTACCAGTGAGCCATCCTACATGTACATCATGTTCCTCACTTAAAGTCTGAATTCGTTCTTTTTCCTGTCCATATGCAGCTCGTGGTTTTTAAATTTGAGATGCTGCTCTAGTGGTAGTTTAGTTTAAAACGTTTTTCCTTATTTTTCTTTTTTCCTAAAAGCTCAAAGTCTCTACCCTTCATAACTGCACCTCTAATCTCTAAGGTTTGCTAACAGTGATGTAGAAAGGCATCTGGCTTCGTCGTTTATTTGCGGTATGACAGCAGCCTCATCTGATTGGTTAATCCTTCATTTTCTTACCAAGGGATGCCAACTTCACCCTGGCTTTCCTTGGTATGGTTCTATCCAGTCATTGTTTAACGATGCTATAAAGATAGCATTTTCTGATTGGTTCATTTTTTATTTTTATTTTTTAGAAAGAAAACCAACTCGGCCTGGTAACCCTTCGGACTTGACAGTAACCGAAGGGTACACAACCTATAACATTTCACACGCTATAAAATATTTAAAAAGCACAGAGAAGAGACAGCTGTCAGCAACAGTACAAAGAAGTTTATTACCGAAACAAATCTGTTAAACAAAGTATTATTTTTGTAACTAAATGACATCCCATTCCCATGGCTTCCGGGAGAACTCACCACTGACTGCCTTAATTTTTCACAATTTATGTAAATATAATCCTAATGTGCCATGTTTTTTCAGTAATTTCCTTTTTAAATATTCCATTATGTGCATTATTTTACCCCACCACTGTATATCACCATCTATGTTATGATAATTCAATAACTGTTAAAAATAACAAGTTTTTGTGTTTATCAGATTGTTGTTACATGAGTTCCAGAAGCTCTAAAGAGATGGGGGACGTCTTGGCAAATGAAGCAGATCTCCTAGTGATGATCAGAGAAGTAGGTTTATACAGTATAAATGAACATTTTGTTAGCAGTTCACCTCATGGATTGTTGCAGTGTGATGGATTTAAGATATAAGCCTAATGTCTGTTGTACCTTTAGTAACTAGAATTTCATTGGAAATGAAATATAATTTTGGGTGTTAATTTTATGTTGTTGTTTTTATTTAAGCCACTTGTGCCTAATGCATGAGCTCAGTTTGTAATGTTAAAAATGGGTTAAATTCAACCAATATATAAAATTAACGAATAGCATGTACCCAGGGTACATTTCCATATACATCTGGTTGTTTACTGTTTGTGATAAAGGGATGGAGACTGTTATGGGAACATAATGTGACAATGAGAATGTAAATCAAGATACTGAAACCTCACTTATCCGTATCAATCTGTTGCTAACACGGGCTAGTCTTCTAGAAGTTACTGAGCTATTCTTACGTATATGGAGAAGACAGGAGGACATGGATATTCAAGTATATTCATAAATGCTGGTGGTTTTATGAATTAGAGTGTAACAATAGAGACCATCTTTTGCATGTTAAACAGTCTATAAATCTATCAAACAGTGTTTTATTTTTCTGTGGTGTAAAAGGATACGTTCAGCAGAACCTTTTATATTTATATGTATATATTTATATCCAATGAATGTGTTTGTAATGTCTAGTACCTGAAATTCTGTGAGCTGGCGGAGACAGTGAAGGTCTTTGAGAAGGAATGCAAGAGCAAAGGAAAACCAGTGCCAAAAACACGCAGCAGTTTAACTGAAGACTCGAAGATATTAACATTACAGGTAAGAGTGATAAATTTGCAGGATGAAGGACTGTAAATTAATAACAATTACTATTAAAACAAAGAGGTGTATAAATTACGTGTATGGTAATTCACACTTGCGTACTAACCTGTCCTAGCATGTAGTGAAGAATGCAAATGTTGAGGTTTAGAAAGCCACTCAGTCATTAGTAGCATATTATATCTTTGCTAATCGATTAATTAAGTTCATTAGAGGTTTTAGAGAAGCAAAGGAGTAAACCAGCTTGTGAAGAAGTGAGAGCTTAGGCTTCAGACTCTGACAAATTGTGCCATATGTTTATTTCTTACTGTTGAATTGTACTGTATCTTGACCATTATGTATTTAGTGTTGTGAGATCTCAAATCAAATAGTTTTCCAATAATAGATTAACTCATGTTATTAACCCACCAAAACAGAAACAGCTATCTGCTTTTTTAATCCATTTGAATTATAATTGAAGTAACAGCAGCAGAAATTCAGTTTACAGTACCCAGTGGCTCCATCACTTTTCCTACATAAAGCACCTTGGCATTGCATTAGAAGTGCACTCCTCTAACCAAGTAATTTTTAGATAGATAGATAGATAGATAGATAGATAGATTGATTACAATTTTTTTTCCTCTTTCAATTCTACACACAACACCCCATAGAGGTACATGGTAGAGTGGCCAGACGGAAGCCACTCCTTAGTAAAAGGCACATGGCAGCCCGTCTGGAGTTTGCCAAAAGGCACCTGAAGGACTCCCAGACCATAAGAAACAAAATTCTCAGGTCTGATGAGACTCTCTGGCCACTCTACCATATAGGCCTGATTGTGGATTGCTGCAGAGATGGTTGTCCTTCTGCAAGGTTCTCCTCTCTCCACAGAGGACCTCAGAAGCTCTGACAGAGTGACAATTGGGTTCTTGGTCACCTCCCTGACTAAGGCCCTTCTCCCCCGATCGCTCAGTTTAGATGGCCAGCCAGCTCTAGGAAGAGTCCTGGTGGTTTCAAACTTCTTCCACTTACGGATGATGGAGGCCATTGTGCTCATTGGGACATTCAAAGCAGCAGAAATTTTTCTGTAACCTTCCCCGGATTTGTGCCTCAAGACAATTCCTTTGACTTCATGCTTGGTTTGTGCTCTGACATGAACTGTCAACTGTGGGACCTTATATAGACAGGTATGTGTCTTTCCAAATCATGTCCAATCAAATGAATTTACCACCGGTGGACTCCAATTAAGCTGCAGAAAGATCTCAAGGATGATCAGGGGAAACAGGATGCACCTGAGCTTAATTTTGCAAAGGCTGTGAATACTTATGTACATGTGCTTTCTCAATTTTTTTTTATTTGTAATAAATTTGCAAAAATCTCAAATAAACCTTTTTCATGTTGTCATTATGGGGTGTTGTGTGTAGAATTCTGAGGAAAAAAAATGAAATTAGTCCATTTTAGAATAAGGCTGTGACATAACAAAATGTGGAAAAAGTGATGCGCTGTGAATACTTTCCGGATGCACTGTGTGCGTGCGTGTGTGTGTATATGTGTATATATAAAATACACATCTTTTGTGGATAGAAGATACAAGTGTGGTACACATGTGTGCTCTGAAAGTGCTGTGAGATTTCTCTCTGCTCTGTTTCTCTCAGACATATCTCAAATATGTTTTGCATATGCAGAAAGATCTGCTCAGCTCGTTTGATGATGGAGAGATAAAGGTCTTTTTTGAGCTGTGGACAGAAAACCTGCCCGCACTCATTCGTGACAGCGACCCAGCCGTACAAAAACTGGAGTTCTACCTGCATATTCACTTCTCCGTCTATCCACTGAAGAATGCTATGGGAAAACAGGTGCAAAAAAGTCTCTGACATGGATTTATGTCATGGTTTTATTAATAGCAGCTTCTTAATAGAGAATGGTGTTGAAATGAGACATTTCATAATAGATCAGTACTGTTTTTGACCAGCAGGAGGCTCTACTGAATCAGTTAGGTTTTACATGCTTATGCAGGCAACATTGCTGAGCCTAGGCCTTCTGACCAACAGAAGCAACCCCGTATCATAACACTGTCTCCACAGGCTTGTACAGTAGGGACTAGGAAAAATGGGTGCATAACTTCATCTGCCTCTCTTCTTTTTCCCCACTCTATGCCACTGTCAACCATACAGTTCTATATAAACGAGTTGTTACTAGTGTATTATAAAATGTGCATAGCTTAGCTAATTTTTTATCAATAATGATAAATGACTGCATGGCATGTTAATCTGACTGTGTGTAATCTTGAAGTTTTCTTTTTACTTTAAAGGATAAAGCTGAATTTGATGAGCGGATGAGTCATTTTAAACACTTCTTGGAGACGAGAGGTGCAGCGCTAAGCCAAACTACCGAGTTCCTGCCATTTTACGCTCTGCCTTTTGTTCCCAATCCTGTAGCACATCCGTCATTCAAGGAGATCTTTCAGGTGATCATCTGCCTTGCTGCACTTCCTCACTTACACATCAATCAACACGCTATATATTGCATGCACTTATAATTTCACAACATAATCGCTATACCAGATTTCAGGTCAAAAGGGCTGTGACCATCACTTTATGATCTTGTTTGGTCTGAAGTCAAATTACTTTTATACTGATGTAAGGAGTAAGTAGCTGAATCTCTGCTAAATATTTAGTGCACTTTGTTTCACTCAGTTTCTCTGCTCTTCTTGATTTTTATTTTACACTGTATGAGATAATAGCTTGCATGCTATTATACAGTATGTCGTACACTATGTATTTAGTAAGGAGAAAATTTCACATCAAGCATCTGTGGTTTCTGTGCTACAGGTTACTTGATGGTAAAGGCCTCCTGTTTTGTTTTAAATATGCAAAGTACAACAATATTAGAAAGGATACAAAATTAGCGTTGATCATACATTAGTTTTAATGTTTTATAATTTTTGGTGTGTGTGTGTGCTTTTTTTTTTTTTGCTTTTTTCAGGACTCCTGGACTCTAGATTTAAGAAAAAAGCTTGAAATGGTTTTGGTATCTACTCTGAAAGCATCAGCTACACCAAGGCTACTCATATTATATGTATCCTTTTTGTTAAATGTTGAAAACATGTCACATGACTTATGATGTGATTCCTCATGCCATGTTTTTGCCATGTTGGGAAATTTTTGCTTGCATGTTCTTTTAGGGACTCATTACACTCCTAAACCAACCAATGACAAACAACAGTTTATTTACTCATTTGTTCATAAACACAACACCAACTGTGCCTCCAAACACAACAGTGTTGTTGATATTTTGGACAAAAACCCAACAAAATGAGGTTCCAGTTCACAAATGCTTAGATCAGTGTATCTACTATGTTTAAAATAAGCAGATATTGTATATAATTATTTATAAAACCTTTTGTAAGACATTGATGTTTCCTTAATTTTCCTTAATTTTATAAAAGAGAGAGAGCACAAATGGCAACAGAGGTAATTGTCTGTTTATTGTTTATATCCAAATGTGTAGTTTTATTTAAAATATGTGGATTAGTAGTGATTATTTTACAAACCTATTTCTTTACTTTTGCAATTAACACACTGCTACATTACTGAAATATTTTATAATTTTTAACATAAAAATTTTACTGTTTTTAAAATACACAAAGTAAAATTTATTCCTGTTTTGTAGATTTTTTTTAAATGCATTGCGTGTATTTTCAGCTTTCAGAAACTCCCTATTCTGCTTCATATTACTGTGTGTGTGTGTGTGTGTGTGTGTGTGTGTGTGTGTGTGTGTGTGTGTGCATGCGTAGAGCACATGAAGCAGCTAGCTGAAGCAGAGAAGAAGGCTTCTGCGTACATGAAGAAGTTCAGTAAGATCCAGGCTGATTATGACAACCTCATCAGTGTGACGGCTGAACTGGTGGACTCACTTGAGGCTACTGTCAATGGGAAAATGGCAAGAATTATCTGTTTTATTTTCATTACTTTACATCTAGCTTTTGTTTCTGTATATTTTGCTTAATAACAAATACAACAACTGGTATCCTAGTGTCGGGTAGTAATGAAAGTGAAATTAATTTGGTATAAAATAATGTTTGTTTTCCCAAAAACCTGGTGTCATGTTTTTGTCACAGTATTTGCATGCTGAAACCTGATTGGCTCATGTTGATGATGCAGTAACATTCTCCTATTACAGAAACATGCTTACAAATGATGAAAGCCAACTAAGGTTTGATTAATTAATATGTTTGTTTGTTTTTAATTTTATTTTAATAGATATCCCCTGAGTATCTCCAGACTGTGGGTGTGCGCCTCTTCAGTGGGCACATGAGCCAGAGTGTTGCTCAGAGCATCGATTTTACACGGCCTGGAACAGTAAGTCTCTCTCTCTCTCTCTCTCTCTCTCTCTCTCTCTCTCTCTCTCACTCATATACACACACACACACACACACACACACACACACACATACACATGATTCAAGCTTTAAAGAATAGTTTAAAGTGGTTAGTGTTTGTTCTATATTATATATGCTTTATATGTATCAAATTGTCATGATGTTAGTTAGGATCAAAAATAGTTAAATAATCATTAATTAGGCAGTTTTTTAAAATAGATGTAATACATCTCTAACAATCTATACAAATTTTGCGTCTGCGCTTTGTTTTTAATATCAGTATGCATTGCTACAGGTTCCCACTCAATATTGTACCAAAACGTAAATGTCTAAAGTTTGTAGATCCAGGAACATTGTATTATGTCGACACAAAGTTAATAATTGGCAAAAGACGAACAGTTGTTCTATTGTATACCATTTAAATTACACTAGGCATGTTCTGTTTGCTGTGCTTAGTGTTTCTTCATCCACTTCTTCCTGTGTGTGTGTGTGTGTGTGTGTGTGTGTGTGTGTGTGTGTGTGTGTGTGTGTGTGTGAGAAGGGATATTACTCTATGACTCCTTATGATGATGGCTATGTAAGTTTCTGGTGTATCTTCATATCTTTTTTTCCTCCGTCTTCCCTCCATTTTGCATCGTGCTTGTCCCTGTGGTCCTCATCCTGTACACTTATCCTCTCATCCATTAGCATGTCTCTGCTTTCCCTCCATTTCTGTAACATGAATGTCTGTGTTCAGTGTAGAAATGTCTGTGTTCAGTGTAAGAATGTTTGTTTGTCTTTGTCCTGTGGAATAACCATTTATTATTTACCTTTTAACCCGTTCTAACCCTAAAAAAAAAGCCGCCTCAAATTAAAGTTTAGTAACAAGTTGCACAGCTTATTCAACTTATATTTTCTGGCCAAACAAAATATTTCACATTGCTGGTGAAACAACGTGTACCCAGTTTAAAATTTGACTCAACTTGTAATTCAAACATTTGCATGACATAAGTCAGCTCAAGTTGTATTGATTGTGGACTTTATTATATTTGTCCATGGTTGACTTAGCCCAAATTTTTATTTACACAAAAAAGGTAAGTTGCCTTCGATTGTAGCCCATTGATGTAGTTGGTTTAAACCAGTGGTTCTCAAACATTTTCTGTCATTCCCCACTTAAGGGGGTGAGTGAATTTTCAAGCCCCACTTGTCAACAAAATGATAATGAAATCGGCCAAGTTTACTATTTATTGAAATATCAATTTCT
>JAOTRS010000004.1:10428945-10448492 GCA_028565755.1 Dinotopterus cunningtoni
AACAACAGCGTACTTTGATTCAAAAGTTGATTAGAGATGGAAAAACATATAAGGAAGTGCATAAAATGATAGGCTTCTCTGCTAAAATGATAATAAATGCTTTAAAATGGAGACCAATACCAGAAAGACGTGAAAGAAAACAGACAACTACCATCCGAATGGATCGAAGAAGAACAAAATTGGCAAAGACTCAGCCAATGATCAGTTCCAGCATGATCGGAGAACATCTAAAGTTACCTGTGAGTACTGTTACTATTAGCAGACAGCTATGTGAAGCCAAGCTATCAGCAAGAAGCCCCCGCAAAGTCCCATTGTTGAAAAAAAAGACATGTGCTCAAGGTAAAGAGACATGGCGCAATATTTTGTGGACTGATCAAAGCAAGATTGTCCTTTTTGGGTCTAGAGGGTCTACAGACTGTTTGTCATGCGACCCCCAAACACTGATTTCCACAGTACACCGTGAAGACAGTGAAGCATGGAGGCACAAGCGTCATCATATGGGGATGCTTCTCGTACTATGGTGTTGGGCCTATTTATCACATTTCAGGGATCATGGATCAATTTGAGTACATTAGAATACTTAAAGAGGTCACGTTGCCTTATGTCAAAGAGGAAATGCCCTTGAAATGGGTGTTTTAACAAGACAATGACCCCAAACACACCAGTAAGCGAGCAGCATCTTGGTTCCAGACCAACAAGATTAACGTTATGAAGTGGCCAGCCTTTGGCCAGTGGCAAACCCAGACCCAGACCTTAATCCAATAGAAAACCTGTGGGCTGACATTAAAAATGCTGTTTCTGAGGCAAAACCAAGAAATGCAGAGGAATTGTGGCATGTAGTACAATTGTTTTGGGCTGGAATACCTGTTCAAAAGGTGCCAGAAGAAGTCACTTTGTATTAACTAATTATACATTTAGCACATTTTTCTTCATGTTGTGATTCAGAATAGAATGTGCAGGGTGTCCAATGCATTTGTGTAATTTAAATTAAAAGTTATTATATGGATATGGAGCTTTACTCACTTTTTTCAACACACTGCTATTATTTTGAACACAACTGTACATACAAAATGGAGTGAAAGGGCAAGGTTATTTTATCATCTCTCTTCTTGGCTGAGGAGGGAGTAAGCAGTAATGCCGTCTTCAATGTCACCAGTTTTAAATCCATCTTTTCAATTGATTCAAAGGGGGGGATGGGGGTGTGAATAGAAAACACATGAAGTAGCACCGCCCTCTTGTGGTATGGACACGCAGCACATTGGGTGCCTCATGTTATATGTACACTGTGCATTAAAAGTGTCATCTATGCCAGAAAGAGAGGTCAAACCCCTCTGGAGAATAAGCAACTGAATTGTTTTGCAACAGTAATTTTGTTTTGTATATTATTATTAACTGGATGTGACGAGATGCTACTGAGAAATGTTTGGGGAACTGCCTACTTAAGCTTCATTACTTTTACAGGTGGCCTTTTGTGGGAGGAAAAAATGCTATTAAAGAGCTTAGCATTCAAAGACTTGAACTCATGGTGCATATATGTGCAGTAAACTATAGTGTGTTTATTTGATTGTTGATCAATGACTCACTCCATGTACTGCCATTATTAGTGGCGATCTCTTCTCTTCCTCAGTGTTGATGAAGTTGACCTTTGCCCCGTGTGCCAGAGCTTCAGCCATGTCAGGAAGACTGCGTGTAAATGAGGCCCAATACAGTTGTAAACTGGGACAGAACTGCTTTGGTTCGGAGAAAACCAGCTTCTCCTTACTGCTACATGTGGAGGCCTGAGACTCATCTACTTCTGCTGAACACACAAGAAAGAAACGTCACACAAAAATAAACCATCAACACCAACCCCTAAAAAAAACGGGTATTAAGTACTATTAAGTATTTTATTTAATGATACAGTGAGCTGTTATAGAAATTTTGCACTAACATAAACCTGTCAGTTGCATATGCTTTATTGTTACGGAAAGTTAACACAATTTGACTAATCAGAATCCAGAATCAATCATAAATAAAATATGTGCATCAGACCTGCATGATTCTGGCTGGTGTTTAAGCCCGAAGGGCTTCCTTCAGCTTTGGTAGTGCTTCCAGTGTCTGCACTTTTCACTAATGAACACACACACACACACACACACACACACACACACACACACACACACACACACACACTTTATTTACACATAATCCAAACCTCTGGCTTCAACACCGTCTATGAGCAATGAACCCCAAAAAAGGAACACCATAGCAACAGAATGGTTTTAAAGAAGCAACTAAAGAATCAGGATGTAAGAAAGCAGACAGAGAGGTGCTAGATGATGAAGCTCAGCTCATAGTAGGAGTTGTTCTGTACTTACTACTGCGCTTGCCAGATGCATCAAAGTAGGAGAAGAGAGAATCTAATTCAGCAGGACAGAAGAGAGATTCACTGGAACCTTCAAGGCCACTCACAGCTACGCAAAGAGTCGAGTCACAGGGCAAAGGTCAGAAGTGGGGAAGTTAGTCAAGAAGCAGAAAAGAATGTGTCAAATAGGCGCGGTTAAACAAAAGCTGCAGAAAGGAAAAGCAAAAGGGGATGTGGGGTCATGGCGAATAGCATCACAATGGCTATGATCACATTACAAGCCACTCATTACGATCATTTTTTTTGGTCAGATCATGTCATTATGGTTCACATTCATAGTTCAGACTTTTATTTGATTCTAAGATGGATGTGTCTATTCTCTGAAATGGCACGCATGCACACGCACCATATAGGTTAAAACGTCATAAATTTGGGCAAGCACTTATTCATTGAAACAATGGAGGTGATTTTAAGAAAAATATGCTTGGGGTTTTGCTCTGGAGGATGGCAAGCAGTTAGTTGGTTGAATTACTTGACATCCTTAAGATGAAAGAAAGCCAGACATCTCACTGCTTTCCCAGCTATTGCTAGTGTTGCTATGAAATCCCCATGCTGCCAGTGCTGACTGAGGTTAGCGAGTGTCCCCCACATGAGCAGAGGGAAAAAAGTCGCATGAGTTCTGATCTGCCAGTTCTCGTCCAAGTTGCATGACTGTGGATCAGATTACGGTAAAAAAATAATAATAATAATATTAATAATTATTATTATTTAAAAAAAAATGAGAATCGAGTCACTTCAGACTGGAATTTGAACATAGCCAATGTTCATTCTTATTGCTAATTTTGATTCTCATTCTCTCCATGTTTGAAGTTACATTCTCTTTATCCTGATCATGTTGCTGCTGCTGTTTTCGGTACAAGATACATAATGTAACACCAAACCAGCTGCTTTTAATCAGAGATTGCCAGTGCTGATTAAAAAATAAGTAAGTGTTTGCTATGTAATAATTAACCATATGCCTTAATGTACAAGAGCCTTTGATAAGATAATTACCATTAATTATTTTTAATTACAGTAATTAATATTTTTCAGCTACCAACAACTCTTTTAATTCTAACTGATGCAGTGTGTAGCTTCTCATTTCTCACACAACAATGTCAGAAGACCTTTTCCATAGTCACGGAAAAGATGTTATTGTGTTTCACAGGGATAAATTACTGGCCTACATTAAGCAAAATTTAAGCAAGATAACAGCTAAAGATATTGCTCAAATGACTGGAACTAGCTTAAGAACTGCCCAATGCATTTTTTTAAACCTATAAGGATAGTGGTGAACCATCTGGAAGAAATGTGGTCAGAAAAACTGATCGAAGAACACATAAGTTGTAAAAAAAAAAAAAAAAAAAAAAAGACAGCAGGAGGGAATAAAACGAAAAAAAAAAAAGGAGCTATGTTTTCTAGTGAAAATAAGAACATTTCCACACAATGTGATGAGTGCTCATTGAAACATCAATCTTTAAGCCCAAAAAAAACTTTGGAGCCAAAGGAAACATTTAGGAGCCTAAATTTTAACCATTGTAAAATGTAACCAAATGAAATCATGTAGTCATGCTGATTTAAACTAGAGCTGTTGGGGACAAGAAACCTTGGAAGCTGTACTTTGTTAGTATTATCTGATAATGATGATTGAATACTGACCAAGTCTGTCCCCACAGTATTCAGAGAAAAGGAAGGACTCATCAGGCTCAAATTGTGAAACAGCGTTTCTGAGAATATGAGGAATCATTTTCACATATAAACTGTCTTGACCTTAACACTACTGAAAATCTTTGAGATGTGCTGGAGAAGACATTTGACTCTCCCAGCATCAATTCAAGATCTCAGCTTAAAAGTTTAACCTTAGATGGAAATACACATTGTGATGCTGCAAATGTTTGTCGAAATAATAATACCGTAGATTTACAGCACCCCAGATTAGACCCATTCAGACCCGATCTCAGATTAGATCAGTAGAAAACTGTCCTTTGGTATGATGAGACCAAATTTTTGATTTTTGGTTCTAACAGCCATGTCTTTGTTAGATGTTGCGAGAATGAACAGGTGGTTCCTGAATGTGTGGTTTCCACTGTAAAGCATGGAGAAGGAGGTGTAATGGTGTGGGGTTGCTTTGTTTTTTTTTTTTGCATTTTGCAGATTTTTTACAATTGTATGTTAAATGTTAAACTACTGTATTTGACATAATACCATACATTGCACAGCAAACTAATAAAAAATAATATTTCTTGGCAATGTCCAATATAGTGTCCCACTGACCTAGAGCTCTGGAAGCTGGTTGCGTTTTCTGTAATTGTGTATGTTGTGTTTCTTGTGGTTGTGGTTCACAGGGGTCACTAAGTCGTTTCTGCTCTACACTTAAAGCCATGATCTTCAACTTCAACTCCTCATCTGATGGCATTCTAATGAATCGCCGATCAACGTACTTGGCCCTGATGTACGACTCCACATCTTGCCTAAGAGACAGACAGAGAGATTAGAGAAACATGACTCAGACTAAAGACAAGAATTCTAGGTGTACTACCAGTACAGAAGTGTCAAAACCATCTTTAACAGACATCATTAGATGGATGGAACTTCATGTACAAATCACAACATGTACCTTGAGTCTCCTGGTTGTGGTTTCCGTGCCCCAAGCTCCTCACGGCGAGCTTCATAAATCTGATTTATGACATGGTTTCCAAGCTCACACATCAACTGGAAAACATTTACATACAGGTTAGACACACATCAATTTATAGAATACATATTGTACTTTGTATGTTTTGTAGTTAAAAATCACTGCATCAATTTACAGTTTGCAGTGGGTGTTTTTTCTGCAGCAGTGAACGAAGGAACTAAATGAAAGATAATGAAATTGAAATAACTTTTTATTTTTAATAATTGTTTAATTATTATTATTAAATATGATGTCCACCAGATGCATAGAAGTACATTGTAACGACTGGCAGGTAAAAACCTTCTTACAGTCTAATCCACATCTCAGACGACCCAGTAAACCCAGGGATCGTCATTGTAATCGCCATGGTTACTAAAACATGTTTCTGCAAAAAAAAAAAAAGTTTTTATGCTGTAATTTCGCTTTACTATTTGCTATAAAAATTTGTTTTCCCCAGTGACTGAGTGTGTATGTGGGAAAGAGTGACATGGACAAAGTGCGAGTTTGAGTGATACTGGACAATACCAGTCAAAAGTCTGGACACACATTCTTATTCAATCAGTTGTCTTTATTTTTATTATTGTATGGTATACTTATTATTCGGTAAACATTGTACGGTATATTGATACTGAAGACACTGAAATTATGAAAGAACAAATCAAAAAATATGCAGTCATCAAAAATGTGTTAAACAACCGAGATAGTGTTTATTTCGATTCTTCATGGCCATCTTTGGCTTTGATGCCAGTTTTTCGCACTCTTGGCATTCTCTTAGTTAGCCCTATGAGGTAGTCACCAGGAATGTTTTTACAACAATACTGATGAAGTTCCCAGAGGTGTTGAGTACTTGGCTGTTGTTCCTTCACTCTATGTTATAACTCATCCCAAACCATCTCAATTTGATTTAGTTCGGGCAATCCTGGAGACCAGGTCATCTGATGCAGCACACCATCACTCATTCTTGGACAAATAGCTCTTACATGACCTAGAGATGTCTTTGGGATCCTTGTCCCTTAAGAAAACAAATGATGGTCCCACTAAGTGCAAACCACAAGGTTGCAAATTTTGATCAAGTCATCAACAGTGTCACCAGCAAATCAACCTCACACCATCACACCATCTCCTCCATGCTTCATGGTGGGAACCACACATTCAGGAACCACCTGTTCATCCTCTCTACGTCTTACAAAAAGACATACAAAAGGACAGTTTTCCACTGATCTAATGTCCATTCCATGTGTTTCTTGGCCCAAACATGTCTTTTCTGCTTGTTGTCTAAAGTAATGATTTCTTTGTCATAATTTGACCAGGAGGGTCCGACTCACGCAGTCTCCTCTGAACAGCAGATGTTGAAATAAGTCTGCTGATTAAACTCCAAGAAGCATTTACTGTATGCGTGCTCTTTTATGAGGTGCAATAAATAAGTGGTTTCTGAGGCTGATCATTCTAACAAACTTACTATAAACTAAAAAAAATTACCACTTTTTTTGTTGACTGCATAATTCCATACAAGCCCTTTTGTTTGTTTGGATGTTTTTAGTATTAATGTACAATCTTGAAAATAATAAAAATAAAGAAAAAAAAACTGAAGAAGAAAGTGTGTACAAACTTTTTCACTGGTAGTATTGTATGTCAGCACTACCTGTATAACGCCTGTTGTCTCTCTCTCTCTCTCTTCTTACCTTCAGCAGTTCTGGCTCCCAGGTGTCCAGAGTCAGCGATCTCACCTTGGAGAAATGAACTCCTAAGCTCCTAATGAGAAAAAAAAAAAAAAACAAACTGTTCAACATCGGAAAGCAGTTTAATGTTCCTAAAGTACAGGGGTTATTTGTTCTTAATGATTTAAAACTGCTGATATAGATCCCAAATTCCTGTTTGCTGTGTACCACAGGCTTATATTTATGCACTTGTTTTAAATACTAGTAGTATCTCATTCACAGGAAATTTCATGGTACCAGGAAACCACATGGAATCATTGATACTCCAAAGTTTTCTGTAGGGATGTACTTCATTCAAATTTTGTGGAAGAAGTCTCCACATACTATCCTGTCATCCAGCACCATACTGTATAATGGCAGGACACAGAGATGAAGATTATATACTTTTAGACAATTACTGTTTTTACATTTAATAACAAAAAAAAAACTTAAGAGAATGTTGGATTGTGTGGTTATGGTGTTTTGTGGGGTTAAAAAAAATGAGAAGATAAATGTCAAGACAGAGGGCCGAATCGCATAAAAACAATATGGAAAATATTAGACTGTGTGTGTGTGTGCGCGTGTGTGTGTGCGCGTGCGTGCGTGCTTCTGTACCTGTGGATGCCAGAACACTGAATGCACAGCGTGATCCCCAGGTTAATGCTGGCCCATTTGGGCTCAGGCTGGCCACAATCGCAGCATGTGTTGTTTCCTGCAATGGCCATGACCTTCTGTAAGGCACCTTCTCCTTTTAGACTTTTCTCTCTGGGGTCTGACTCCAAACTTCCTGTGGACGGCGATGACTTCCTTTCCAATTTCTGTCAAACACATTGTATTGTGACCACACAAATCCTGTATGGCAGCATGATTTTCATTAGGTCATAGGAATATATTTTTATTTATTTTCGGATTTCCTGAAATATACATAGAAAATTTCTTCATTGTCCATTATAAAAGTTTTCCTAGCCTTTGTTTTTTTGGCTCAGCAGAAAAAAAGTAATTGATCAACTTATTAATGCTAATCATGTTCTTTAAAAATTCTAATAAACAGGTTTAATCAAACATTTGGCTCTGAGGCACATGTAGCGCCTGCCTGATGGAAGTAGGGGGAATAGTCCATGATTTTGGTGAGAGGTAGCTTTGATAATGCCTCACGCACTTTGCAGACAGTGTTTCAATAAAATGGGTAGCTAAATATCAGAGACTCTTCAAATGGTTTTCACCTTCCTCTGAAGGGCTTTAAAGTCCAAAGCAGTGCAGTTGCTCTTTCACACGGAGCCGCCGTTTGTTTGTGAGAATGCTCTCAAATGGTACAGTGGTAAAAGATCACCATTATCCTGAAGGATAGATGGGACTTAAGTCAGGTGCTTGTGTTGTGCCTTTCTAATCACAAAGAGTTCAGAGACCAGGTGAGGTCCTCTGAGATGTTGACTCCAAGAAATTTAAAGCTGGGTACACACTTAATGACAGCTCTATTGATGTGAATGGCAGCACAAGTGTGATTGCCAGCACATTGGAAATCCACAATGACCTCCTTTGACTTCTTATTGTTAAGTTCCTCACACCATGCTATTACTGTAGGTGCCATGATACTAGGAAGCGCTGGTAGATGTGGGTTTATCGTTAGCTTGGCCCGAAGTCCTCTGCTTTTTCCTCGTCCTTCTTTACAGCCTCTAAGGCTCGCAGTGTTCACACGCCACTATCTTGTCTAAACTCTTAAGCCACAAGAATAAATGGTACGATGGAGGAATGAGGTACAACACATATCATTTTGTATGAGATATCACGCCCTCTCATGTCCTGCCTGAAAACACCTTTAATTAGGCCGTACAAGGCAGGCAAACCTATGGTGAACCATAGTTTAGACTCAAGAGGTTGACAGCCGCTCTTTCCCAAGCTGTGAGGCAGAGCAGCAATGTGTTGAACCTCGTTCCTCTTCCTCAGGGAACAGACGTTATAGCCATAACCATTTGTTCCCTTTCAGTCGATTCAATCGGTACAACACATTGTATGGGATATATATTCACGCCTGCCGAGCATCCATCAAAGTTAGGAACAAAAACCCGGATGGTTACTGTAGTTCATTATGGACCCCGCAGAGAGGACAGAATGTGCAACCGCGAGGTCGTTATATCAAGACGGTAAAACCGGACAAAAGTGTGTGGTGAAGACCAACCAAATATCACCCACAGACATCCCTTTAAACAACGCCCATGATGCTGCCATAGCCATCATTGAATGTGCTTTCACCCTGAGGCAACAGGAAAACCTTAATGCTATGAGTTAATGAGATAGCTTCCACAATCCAGTGAGAAAGCCGTGGTTTGGACTGCGCCTTACCCCCTACTGGACTGGCAAAGCAGACATACAATTGATTACATAAGCGCATATTATTATTATTACTACAGGCCCAGCTGGCACAGCCTCTCAGTGTTGGGCAAAATCAGTTCTATTGGAGGAAAAGCATACAACAGAGCTGGGGTCCATGGGTGTAATAGTGCCCCACCCGGTGAGAGAGTCATCCGTTGATACTACCTTGTAAAACGACACCATGCTTATCAGAGAACCCTGACTCAACCATCTGGGTTCCCACTAGGGCAGAAAAGCCGACATGCAAGAGGGTGACGTCAGCCTCCTGTTGAGGTGGCGTAGCGGCACGGAACACGCAGGCAATAAGAGCAAATTCAGCATTGAAACGCTCGCATGTTCAACAGCCTGAGAGACCACAGCAAACAGACGCCGCCATCCCCATTAAGTGCAAAAACACCCGAGAACAAACTGAAACCGAAACAGAGCGAAGCCGTTCTGAAACGCGACTATTCTGTTCTCCGAAAGATGCACTCGGCTGGTAAAGAAACACATGTCCAGACCTGGAAACAAAAACTGCTGACTTTGAGTCAGCAATCTTTTCTGCATGTTCTTTGAGAAACCCAGAGTCTGAATGCAAGACTGAACTAGCACTGCCTGTCTCTCCGCCCGCTCTCTGTAGCTTGCTATTAGCGCCCATTAGTCTAGATAGGCCAGTATGTGAACGCTTTTCTCCCGAATAGGAGACAGCGCCACCTCGATACACTTCGTGTATATGCGGAGAGATAGTAACCAAGCAAACAGCAGCACTGGTCACTCATAGAGTTGCCATCAAATGCAAACCTCAGAAATTTTCTGTGGCCTGAAAAGATATGTAAATGGTAAGCATCCGCGAGATCGATTGCAGTTAATAATTCACCCCAATACCAGACCAATTTCGAGCACATCATCCTGGAAAGCAGGCCCTTCAAAGCTATGCTGCTGGCCGAGAAGCCCACGGCCCTCCAACCCCACCTGTAATCCATTTGGTCTGCTCAGATGAGAACAGGGACTTTCTCAGTCTGTAGGCTGTAGTCAGACTGTAGTCGCTAACAACAACAAAAACAGATAAACTGATTTTAATTCAAGTCCCAACAAATGAAGCTGTACAGTTAACCAACAGCAGCAAGCAAACTCCATGGAAAAGATGTTCCCAGTAAGGGGAAGAGCGGAAAAAGTGTCAACTGTGGCGACAGTGGTTTATATGTATAGGCGGAGCTGCGCCTACATCACCACAGGTTTGCCTGCCTTTATGGCGTGAATAAACGTGTCTTAGCCAGGACACGAGAGGGCACGATGTCCCATACGATATGATGTGTGGTGTACCAAGTGAATCGACTGAATGGGAAAGGAACACATTTTCTTTGTAGTTGCTACCAGTTTCATAAGAATGTACATGATCTAATCATGTAAAACAGGGAATTCTGTAATTAAAAAGTCACCTCTGAGTCATCTGATCTGTCTCTGAAGGCCGTAGCAATGCTGTTCTGCATTGCTCTGATCCATGCCTGCTTAAGCTTTTCAGAATCAGCCTGCATCATACAGTTCCTGTACACATGCACACACAATTATTCATAATATTCATATTTTGCACCTACTTGATTAATTTAGTAAGCTTCATGTCTTGCTCTTGGGGTTAAGTGCAGATTGTTATTGTCTTATTTACAACTTAAAATGCTGCTGTCTTGGAGGTTATTAACCCCAATGTTTTTTAAATACCTAGTTTACTCACTCACTTATCGTCTATACCGCGTTATCCTGTATTCAGGGTTGCGGGGACCTGGAGACTTTCCCAGGAGGCTTAGGGCACAAGGCAGGGTACACCCTGGACAGGGTGCCGATCCATCGCAGGGCACACACACATACACACTCAATCACACATTTCGGGCAATTTGGGAACGCCAATTAGCCTAACCTGCATATCTTTGGACTGTGGGAGGAAACCCACCAAGCACGGGGAGAACATGCAAACTCCATGCACACAGAGACGGGAATCGAGCCTGGCCAGGAATCGAACCCGGACCCTGTAAGTGCAAGGCGACAGTGCTAACCACTACACCACCGTGCCGTGCTGCCTTATCAAGTTTAATATGAGTTAATTATATTATATTATTATAAAACAACAATAATAAACAATTTTTTTTTTTAAATGTCCAACTTTTTCCCAATATTTCAGTACATCATTACTGTTGAGCCAAACTCACTTTGTGGGTGAAACCACCTCAAAGCAGAAGCGGCGTTCAATGTCCTCGCAGTGTTTAACTGTGCACAACCTCAGATCTTCCACCACCACCGTGGGGTTATCCTAGATTAAAAAATAAATAAATAAATAAATAAATAACACTCACACCATTATCTGTGTTTTAATATTTATGAAGGAAAAAAAAAACTTTTTGTGACTAACCTTAAACTTCTTCTGATACACTAGCTGATTGTTCTGTATTGAGAACCAGCGTCTACAAAGAGAAAAACACAGATCAATTGTTTCATTCACACTATTTTTCACGACAAATATCTTTAGACTAAGAGGGAAACCAGTATGCTTAGAAAAAAAAAATAAATCAAAAAGCATGAGGAGAATATGCAAACTCCACTCCAACCTTGAAGGCGTGAGGTGACGGTGATAAAATTTGTGAATACTGAAATACTATTAGATCTTTAAGTAGAATAATTAGGTTTAATAAGAGTGTTTGCTCAAGATGTAAAAAATTTGATTTATTTTAATTTGCTAATTATTCTGTAATGTTGTCAAAGAACAGAAACCTATTTTTCTTTGCGCTGTAGCGAAAGAAATATTGTAGCTAACAATTAATCTATGATATTGTAATTTCTTTTTAAAAAAAAAAAAGAAGAAGAAAAAAGTTATTGTTCATCATGAACCCATTTCCAGACAGGATTAAGCTTAACTGGATACAATTCCTGAAGAAATGAAAAACCTAATTAATTTTAAATGAAGCAATTTTGGGGCCAGTTTTGAAGAGGTTACTTTTTTCAAACGGGATGCATGTTTTCTGATTCGATCAAAAATGAGTAAGCTTTATCTATGGGCAAATAAATGGTCATGCACCCGTCCCTCTGCAAAACTTGTTTGGGGGCTAAAAAAGTGCAAAAAGTCCCTTTTAATTAAAGTGGTTGATGGGATAACTTTCTATTTTAGTATTTTGTTTCTGACCGGTCATGTCCATTCTCTTGATAAACAACACCAATTTAAATAGAGCTATTGTGCATGTTCCAACCTGTTCCATGTTTTGAAAGCGTTACTGGCCCTCTTGAACAGATAACCCTCCATAATGATCCCATTCTCAGCATCTACATTGTACTCCAGCTTGGTGTCATCATTCCAATAATCCTGAGGAAATTAAAATAATAATACTTAAAATACAAATCATACAAAAAAAAAAAAAAAAAAAAAACATGAACTGCATGACCTAACTAATTAAACACAAGTCATGTCATGTCGTCACAAGTCAAACACAGTGCATGCATTTAAATCAACCTATTGCCCAGGACGGATGAGGGACCCTAGAAGACTTGATAGTCCACTGACTATTAAATACAGATGTTACTATATATCACTTTTGTAGGAAGACCTTCCTCCCCCCGTGAATCCAAAATGCGTTGCTATTTACTAGAGATGAGGGGAAAACTCAAGTCAATTACGTATCGTGATTCTTTTGTGTTGCAATTCATGTATCATTCCACTATCGCTTTTTAATTTAATTTATATGGTTTAATTTAATTTAAAGTGGTAAAATGTTGCAGTTCCTTTATAATCCAACAGGTGGTGCGTTTAAATTATTCACACATTAGCAGACAGAATGGCATCCTGTGGTGTAGGAGGAAATTATTTGCCAAGTTTGTTAAGAAATGTTAAAAAATCTGAAAAAATAAATAATATAAAATTGGGATATTTTTAAAATCTTAATACAAATTGGACCAACACTTAAGCATTGTGATATCACAGCAGGTGGTCCAAGGTGATTCCCATCGCTAATAATTACAAGGATTTTCTCACATGTAAAAAGTCTTAGGTCTGTTAGTTGCTTTAATTCCTGCTCATGTACTAAGATATCGCTATTGTCAGGCAACAAAAAGATAAATAGTTAGCTTAAGGTAGTGTAAGGCAATCCTGAATATTCAATTAGAATGGAATAAATAAATATAGCCTACATACACAAAGAGTTAGCCTAAATAAATAAATAAATAAATAAATACACCCCCTTCTGATGATCACATGATAGCATCAACGATGGTGCGAACACTGACATCTTTGGAGGAAACATAATACTAAACATTGTTCCATAATTTATAAACATTCAAGTAAGCTGATGTGTGTTAAAATATGTGAGCCTTCACCATCCACAACTGATAGCATTCAGAAATCATAAACTGAGCAGCAAATCTTAAAAAAAAAAAAAAAAAAAAAAAAACAAGAGGCCACATTCTGAATACATTCGACTAACGCTCACCGGTTCCTCCAATTTGAAGAGCAGGGAGAAAAAGAGAATGAACAGCACAGCTGAAGACTTGGTCATTGTGTATCTGCAGGAAACACAAATTCATGAGATGGTTTTAAAATCCATGTATATTTTCAGTCATACATACTAACCTACATCGATCACAATGAAGATGTTACGTAGATTTACAAGATGAGTACAAACAAACACTCAGCTTAATGATATGCTAGATGAAACCAAATCAGACAAAAAAAAAAAAAAAAATCACAATGGAAGTATCACATGCACAATTATTCCAACTGGGCGATCCTTAAAGTCGTATTTCTGGTTTTCACCGACCCAGCACAAAACATACTCACAGACTGATAGTGATGAAAAGGAAGCTCCAGTTGGATAGTCCAATGTCCAAAGCAGTTGCCAGTGCTGAAAGACAGAGCTAATTGATTTAAACAGCCTGCTTTATCTCAGTGACTGTGTTAATATGAACACAGCCATCATGTTGCTGTTGTTATTAAGCTATATGCACAAGTCGTAAAATAAGTCCATTAGGGAATTAATGGTCACCTAAAGGATATATGATATTTAATAAATATTAAACCATATCCTTTATACATTGCTTATAAATTACTTAACAACTCCAACCACACAGTCACAGTCAGCATGGACTTCAGTCTAGTTTAAAACCTTAAAATGATTAGACTACTTATCTTATCACACTCACCTCAACTGCATTATAATCAAGTGACTAAAAACAAGAATGACATAAAAGGCAAAGATTCTGTATCCTACCTGTAGGTGCCACCTTGTAAAAGTAGACCTTCCAGCTTAAAGTGACTCTAGGCTTCCGTGTCCAGCACTGCATGAGACACCGTGTCATCGCAGACAAACAAAATATGACGATGAGATGGAACAGGGTCATGAACAAAGGATAGTGGAAGTCCTATGGACAACATGAACATAAATATTATTAATCTACAGGAAAAACAACAATTCCTAAGCAACAGAATACAATTAAGTGTGTTAAAAGGATTGCAACATAAGCTCGTAGAAAGACATGCGTAGTATCATGCCTTACCTTCATGAGCCATTTGTTGTAGAAAGTGATCCCGATAGAGAAAGCATAGTAGAAAAGGACCAGGCCTACAGTGCGGAGAGACCGACAGATGACGGACACTGGGCACACCATCCTGAACGTCTGCTCACATCCAGGCAGCAGTTAGAAGACTAACTAAAAGAAAATAGCAATTCCCATTACACTGAGTTTAATAATAAGAGTTAGCTGCACATGTTTGAATGCTGTGTACACTTCACTCAAGTAATAAAAAGTATGTCATTAGCATTAAATATGACTAACAACAGCTAAATGTATTATTAACAAAGTGAACTTTCCAACTGCAGACTAAAGGACTTGCCAGACAGGTTTATGCTGAGTATTGGTTTATGTAAATGTAGGGGAAAATGTTTTGTTTAGGAAGAGTTTAAAATATTAAAAAGTGAAATATGATGCAATTTAGTGCTTCACAAAGACTCTCACACACCCTCCTCACTCTCACACACCCTCCCGTAATTAGGGAATGCCAATTATCCTACTGTACACATCTTTGGACAGTGGTTGGAAACCAGAGTACCAGGAGGAAATCCACCAAGCACGGGAAGAACATGCAAAGCCCACTCACACAGACCCGAGATGGAGGAAATCGAACTTAGACCCTGGAGGTGCGAGGCCACAGGGCTAACCATTATGCCACCGTGTTGTCTGGTTTATTGATAGATATATGAAAATATTAATAATATAAAGTTAAAAGAAACAGCCAGACTGGAACTTAAAGAAAACTGAACTGTAAGTGAGATGGTGATATTAGTAGCATTATTATTATTATTATTATTGTTATTATTATTATTATCACATAATTTACTTTGCAATTATCTCAGAAACATGGTATTGTGTCTACGGTTTTAAGTAACTCTCAAGTACTGCACTTTAGGTTAAAAAAATTGTTTTTTTCTAAATGGAATAGACATGATCAGAACCTTCATGCCTCACACTTTAAAGACTGTAAATACAGAACCTTATAACTATAAGGACAGGAAATGTTAACATACCTTCTGTGCTAATCCACCACTATTTCACAGCTGTGCGACAACTCTGAGAGCAACTATTTAAGTAAATATTAGCACTAGCACAGTGCAGGATAAAGTGTGTCGGGTCTCAACACTGACACAAGCTGGTTAATCTGCTGACAGTAAAAAAGTCCATTTATATCACAGGCAATAAGAGCAGCTCCTATATAATAAACTCATTATCAGGTCTATAACGTGTCTCTGTCTGTGCGGCTGTGACTACACGTAAGTTCTCCTACCTCACTTTGAGCATTTTCCTCTCCAATGGGGGGGAAAAAGCAGGTTGCCGCAGAGATACTAAGTTACCATAACTGTTCTCTAATTCCCCCTGTTAATGAACTCAGTCGCACCATTCGCTAAACTCCTGAAACTCATTTAACGTCCAAAGCGCTTCAGACTTCAGCCATGTTGCTCGTGCAGCAGGTACGCGCCAATGACGTGTCCAGTCACGTGTTTACGCACAGTCTACGTGCACACGATTGTGTGAGTGTTTTACATAGTTTTCTTTTTATACCCTGTGATAAAATAATGACCACAACGAGTCAAACTAAATATTACAGTAGACGGTGCACTAAAAAAAAAAAAAAAAAAAACCCACAAGATGATTATTTTGTCGTTCAATTTTTGTGTGTTGCCAGGTCCGCAGTTTTAAAAGAAAACGCAGTGTGACTCTCTCTCTTTTAGAAATTAAGCAGCATAACAAAATGGTAAAATAATGTACAAATTCTGGCACTTACTTAATTAAATAAATAAACTTAAATAAATAAGTATAAATAAATGTCTTTACAAAATAGCAAATTAAGAAATGAGAAACGAAAAAATGTCCTAATCTCACTTATACACAACATAAAGCTTTTAAAACAAATACCCACTGTAGGTACTGTATGTATGTTTGAAGAGTATAAACTATTTCGGGTGTAAGATATACTGTACAGTGTATTAATTTGCCCTCCAAATGGCTCAGCAGATAAAAGTAAATAACATTAGAACATGTACAGTACAAGAGGTCTCACTTTACCATAAACTGTGTCCAGCAGAACAAATGTAAGAAACTTATATGTTTTAGCCTCTAGCTTATTTGCTAATTACATATGCTAACATTGCAATATTAACTAAAACAGCTAAACTTACCGCAACATTTTTCCTCAGGTTAGACGTTGAGTTTTGCTGAAATGTTTGTCTGTTTTGGCAGACAGAGAAGACACTGCATTATGAAGCTGTTCTTTTGTAAGCAAAACATGCTTTGTATACTTTGAGGCCAGGGGTGTTCATCCTCTTCTGTTGTAGTATTGGGACAGATGCCGCTGCTATTTTTTTGTTTTCGGTCCCTATCTACCACAGCTGAAGATTTCTTTTTTTCCCGCTATGCCGCCAGTTTGTGTGTGGTCATGTGACTACATGTGGTAATTGTTATTGTAGTAAGAGTTTACTGTTATTGTAGTAAGAGTTTACTAAGCTTACTGTTTTATTGTCCTTGTTACTGTATGTGTCAGTGTTTTTTTTTTTATGACAGCACAGAGTATTTATAAAGTGTTAATTAGAGATAGGGGGAAAAATAGATCACGTATCAAAACACTGACTCCAAAATCAATTTTTACATTTATAATGGGGATCAACTAGTGACCGTGACTGGTGATCAGCCTATCAGCCTTAGATATGAACGATTCTGTACTCGAAAATTTTTATGGCGTTACATCATCAAAAATCATCTTTGAATTCTGTGAGCAAATTAGTCTCAAACCCATTTATTGCATACTCTTACACATATCTCAAAATGCCATGAGCACAAATTAGTCGAAAAGTATAGGCATTATGTTGTGGCAAATTTTAAGGATTTCACCAAAAAACAAACAACTTTGAGTAGAGAAAAAGCAAAAAAGACAAACATAGACAGACGATTCTGAACCGGTCAGGCAGACAGACACCCAATGAAGTTCCCACCATAAAGTCCTCAAAGTCACCAACTTCCTTATTTCATATGGGTTTACATATATACCTGACAAGTGCTTCATCATTCCTCCTTGTTCCTTTGTTTGATTTAATTTTTATTTAATATTCTATAGGTATATGTTAATTTGTTTGGCCTAGTGATGTGGTAACTCCAAATTCCATACTTTTCTCCCTCTTATTTCATTTTTTACTTATTATTTATTCATATCTGGGTTGGTCTTATTGAAGTACATACAGCAAGGTCATATAACTCAATATGCCACAGCATGTGCAATACTTTAGTCCTAATTAAGCATAAATGATTTAATACTTAAAATACATAAATTTTTATACTTTGTACAATCAGCTGCTATATATATATATATAGCAGCATGCACAACCCCTGTAGCTATTACAGATCCAAAAAGGTTAAATTATTATTTTTTTTTATAATTATTATACTATTGCATCTATTATTGCATCCGTGTTCCTTGTAAGGTATGCCTGCAACTTCAAAGATGATTTTCATATAGGCAGGACCAATACATCAAGTATATAAGCAGATCAGAAGAAATTAATGTAATTCAATGTCAAGTGTAAATATTTCTAAATAAAGATTAAATAGGATAAGATTAAAATCATGATAATCAGTGTTGACATGCCAAAGCTGGAGATATTCATGACAAAAGCAGACATATTTTTGATTAATTTAAGTGCAAATATTACATAATACTATCAACAAAAAAATAACATTTTTACTTTGCAGGATAAATTAAAGAGCTAGACAAAAAGAGAGAAAATGCTTTTTAAAGTATTTAAATGCTCCATTAAAATACTCCTGAAAACCTTGACTGATGGTTAAACAGTCTTTTGTGCTAAAAATGTTCTTACCTCCTGTAGGGTCATGTTGAACCCAGAGTTTGTTTACCTGTCTCAATATGTGTGACGATGGAAACGAAATGTGTTTAGGCAAACAAAATGGCTCATCCTTAAGTCTATCTAATAGATTTCTATTTGCATATTACAAATATACTCCACCCTCTCTTTCCTTTCATCATTCCACTTGTATGGTCCTGTCATTACTGCCATGGAGACAGCCTCTTTGGAGTAATTTGGTTGCTATGGCAGCTTTTGTAGGCTTTAGTGCTGAAAGGCTTGGTTTAGTCAGATTTCATAGACAGGGATAGTGCATGTATGCACAATATTGAACGCAGTGGCCCATAAACAAGACATAAATGCTATTGCTGCATCAAAAGAATAATTAGATGTTAATCGTAGAAAGGTTCTGGGATAGGAATCTTTAAGCCCACTGATGCACTTCACAAAGAAGATGGCATCATGAGGAAGAAAGTTTTACAGTTTTATTTGTATAGTGCTTTTAACAATTGTCATTGTTGCAAAGCAGCTTTACACAATCAAAAGAATTATGGAAGTTTGTATAAAATGTGAATATGAATGAGTCAAATTTATAAGATTGTCCCCGATGAGCAAGCCAAGTGCGATGGCGACAGTGGCAAGGAAAAACTTCCTGTGATGGCAATAAGAAGAAACCTTGAGTGGAACCAGATGGAAACCCATCCTCATTTGGGTTATAACGGATAGCAAGGATTGATCTGCAGTCATACTCTTTGTTAGAAAGCTGAAAGTTCAGTATAACAGGAGATGTCTTTAAGTTAATATGGAGTCCAGTTCGTTACTGGAGGCTCAGGTAGACTGTAGGAAACTCCAGTCCTGAACTATTGAGCGACTGCAGTAACACAACTTTAGAGAACAGCTTTCAGCATTAGCCGAGGCCAGGAGTGTCTTAGTGGTTAAACAATGTTTAGAAATGTACACTTATAGATTGTTACTGTTTTATGAAAATATGGCACCTGTTATAAGTTGTTCCCTAATAAAAAGGATGTATTACATATTTACTGCCTCTGGAGTTGTCTTTAAGG
>JAOTRS010000004.1:10470401-10482407 GCA_028565755.1 Dinotopterus cunningtoni
CTCAGACCAAAGGGGGCTGAATAATTACGCACACCCCACTTTGCAGTTATTTATTTGTAAAAAATGTTTGGAATTATTTGGCCCGCCCCAGCCCGCCCCGCACCACTGTATCTATTTTTACAACCTGCCCCGCCACGCACCCGTGATAGACATTGAAATTTAGCAGCCTGACCTTTTTTTCTTTTAATGATGTAAAATTCCGACCTCAATTTCTCCCGCGCCTCGTCTTCCATCTTCACTTTTATTTCTTTGTTTTAGTTGTGACTGGCAGCGGTAGCTGCTTGGCGCTTTCGTGACTTGTC
This sequence comes from Dinotopterus cunningtoni, assembly GCA_028565755.1. Lineage (NCBI taxonomy): Eukaryota > Metazoa > Chordata > Actinopteri > Siluriformes > Clariidae > Dinotopterus > Dinotopterus cunningtoni. The sequence continues at coordinate 10,470,704 of JAOTRS010000004.1, forward strand.
ACGTGACATGACCTCAACAAAGAACTTAATAAAATGTGAAAATAGATATTCCCAAATATTTAATATAGGCTATAGGGAATTGCACGCAACTTACATGGATTTTTTTTATTTAATTTTGTTTTTAATGACCCGCCCCAACCCACCCCACAAATAAAGTGACAATTTCTTTACCCGCCCCAACCCGACCCGCGGGTTACCCGCGGGGTCACCAGACGACCCGCGCATCACTAATGTGTGTGTGTGTGTGTGTGTGTGTTTATCCTCTTTCATTTAAAATTGTTAAAAAGTTGATGTATTGATGTTTTTTGAGAATTGATTATATTGATGGCAGCCCAAGTATATTTGAACACCCTTTATAAAAATCTGTCTAGGAGATTGATTAATTAGTAGCAGACAGTTCACACCGCTCCTGTACACCACGAAAGGCAGTAAATGCAATGGATGCCGTCTGCCATAAAAAAATATAAAAAGTCACAAATACTCTGCAAAGAAACACCATTTCGCATGGTGATGAATTCTTCTTTAAACAAACAAACACACAAAAAAAACCCTCAAAGATTAAAACCCTTAAAACTCAAGTGGCACGGGTCCATGCCAGCAACACAGCACTGGTCAAGGACCGATTTTAAAAAATGTATAAATGTATTGTTGGTTAAAATTATATAAATTTCAGATAATCACTACATGGATACATGGCTTTATATTGCACAAACCTGACCCATATATATATGTATATATATACACACACACACACACACACACACACACATTACTCCAAAGAGTGTTTAGTTCATTTTTTTTTTTTTTACTTTGTCTTACTCTTTACATATGGGTAGATGGAGGGGAGGGTTAGTAGGTTGAATCTCAAAAATGTTATATTAAATAAAAATTAAATAAATATTAAATAAATCAAAATATTGTGTTGAAGGTCATATGTACTTTGTGTTGGCAGGTAATGCCGATCCATTCTCCAGGCTATATTTATATATTACAGTATATTTCAGACCTGTGGGACACACTGTATTGTATTAATTTTAGATAATATAAAATTAATTATTTGACATTCTAGGGTACATTTTTATCTAAATGTTTATAGCGTTATCAAGTTTGGGATATACCACTCAGTCCTATTGTTATATAATTAGCAGTCCTGTTTTGCCTTGTGTGTTAATATGAGTGAAAGTAAATGTTTTGTCCAACCGTTACCTCTGAATGTCACAAAACACTAACAAAGACTAATTACACAAATATATAAACAAAAACTTCGCCATATGAACAATAATTTTTTATTCTGTTTATTGTGGATTGTCACTACAGATAAACTATTATTAGAAAAACAACAACTGGAATAATGTACAGTATGTAAATCTATAATCTTTTGCTCTTAATTCAAAACAGTTTAAAATTTGGTTTGTTTCGTTGTATCTAACTGTAGTTAAGTAAACGTGTGTAATAAATATGTACAGTACACAATATAAGCTATGCAATAACAGGGTGTGCTGCATTGGACTCGAGTCATGATGTTTATTGATAAAACTCAGGGGCGGGGGGTGTAAACTCAAGCCTCTTTACAGTGTTTCCTGCAAAAAAAACTTTCTAAAACATCTGGCGCTTGTTGTCCTGCTGTGCACAAATGAGGAACGAGAAGAGGGGAACGAGGGAGAGGGTAAAGAGGGAGGAGGTCATTATTTCATAAAGCTTGGAAAGCCTCAGCTGAGGGCGGACCAACACTTCCTCTGTGTGAAATACAGGAAAGACACAGTGGCTATATCCCAAACCCCACACCACTATACTCTTTAGCAAACAAAAAGAAAAGGGGGGGAAATTGTTGGCCACATCCCAAACAGAAGACTACTGTGTTAAAAAGTAGTTCAAACTTGTTTATTATTTAACAAAAAGGCATAATGATGTTAGATCGTTACCAAAGCCCATGCTAGTTTACCAAATAAAATATCAAAATCAGCACAGAATAGCAGCAGAGTAAATGTAACATCACAAAAACCACAGGACAGAATTCAGGCCTACCTCACAACACATGCTCGGCTTCGACTAGTTCAGTTCTCAGAGTAGCAAGCTAACTGTACTAGCTATGTACACTCACTAAAGACATCAACTTTCTTCTAAGTGTCGTCTCGTTACACATTTAAAACAGGTTGTATATGACAGGATAAGATGAAACTACAGTACTGAGTTTTCCTTTCCTTTTTGTGCCAAACAGTAAATGGAACTTATTGTAGGCAAAAAGTAAAGTTGTAAGCGGGGAACATTCTATGGGATTTGTCTCAGGACTCATTTGAGATGAGTGTTTAGAAAGAGATACAAACAAGAAAGAGAGACAGACAGAAGGTTAGCAGAAAGAAACATTAGCTATGTTTACATGGACAATTTTTCTTCAATCCAAATCCAAACATGAATCACTAAGAAGACGCGCGTTTACATGTACAACGCATTTAATTAGATTATAATTTTTTGACATGCACAAAGTGGTTCTGCATGCTGTGAAGCAGAAGAGGAAGTACTTTTCCTCCAACTCTGTGGTTGGGTAACACACTAGAAATGGGCATCACCAGTCACCAAACAACATGATTTTATCACGATACCTAGATGCGATTCTGTACGTATCACAGTTTTATGGGTCATATTTAGTGTGTAATACGGTACTTACCGTTTTAGGACTCTTATTTTATTTATTATTTTTTCCTTATTTATTACTTTTTTCTTTCTACTGGATAACAACTGTGAGCAACTGTAACCAAGAATAAACAATTTTCCTCTGGGATTAATAAAGTTCTTTAAATCTTATAAATATTCCGATTCGACAAAACAGTTTTGTTACGATTTAAATACCTTGAACCTTTAAAAAAAAAAAAAAGGTGAGTCGAAAAAGTTTTATAACTTAGCTTTGTTCAACAGCTTCACAACGGAGTTGAGGAATTAATGATTCTGAAAAGTAGACCCTTCCTTATATTCTTCCAAAAAAAAAACAAAAAACGTAATTTAAATCACATGGGTAGCATTTAAACAATACAAATTAACTTAGACTATAAGGTTTAACATTTAACTAACATTTAACTGTAGGGTTAAAAAGAAACAGCAACGTTTTACCACCTCAATGTAGTTGTTAGTCTCTCGGCTGCTCCCATCGAGGGGTCGCCACAGCGGACAATTGGATCCACACAACATCTTGGCACAAGTCATTTATGCCAGATGCCTTTCCTGACCTCAAATACCTCCAAAATCTCAAAACTCAACTTGACCATGAACGCCTGGATTGAGCGACCACAGCCACACGGGCTGCTAGGGCGGCAAAGCATGTGATTTTCAAGATTAATTTGTGCTGGAAGTCTTTTAAGACTGGTCTAAACATGTGTTCTGAGTAGATTATGAGACAGAATTTGGAGAAAGAGATCAATTATAAGCTTTTAAGATGAAAGATTTTTGTGATAAAAATTAATTTCTGTTGCAGCACCCAGAAGTTTGTGCACTCAGCACAATTTTTGATTATGAAAATCGATTTTGGAGTCAGTGTGGCGATACGTAAATATAATACATATACACAATAAAACCACACGTCATAACCCCCCCTAGATTACAAGAATTCAGTCTCATCTCTGATTGGGCCGGTATTTTACTGTGTATGAAAACGTAAGCCAATAAGTGCCCTTTCCTAAGCAAGACACCCAGTAGATGAAAGTAAACTGTGGTTGGAGAGAGTTGTTCCCACAGAGGAATGAAAGTAAAACATTCCCAGAAACTAAAGTCATCTAAAGATATACTTTCACAGAGAGAATAGGTTTATTCCATCAAGAGAGAAACAAACAGATCAAGTTGATCAAGGGTTTATGTCACCCCTCTCCTTCAAAGAGGTCTTTACATGATGCATTTTATTCTGATTGGCCTATTATTTCAATCATTACAGGAACATTGGGGTCCATGTAAACGCCCCCACTGCCAGGCAGAAAAGCAAAAAAGCAGAAAGGGTAACAGAATGACAATGAGGCGGAAAGACAACGTCATTTTCAGTCGAATCTCATGACAAGTAGACTGCCAGATAAAAAAAAATAAATAAACTTCATGTTTATACAATACTCCGCTCACACTAGCCTCTGCCTTTTCCTTTCAGGATTATTTCCGTTTTAATCAAAGTCCATTTTCATGGTAATGACGTCACAGATAGCTTATTGGCGGTTAATCGGTGCGCGTGACAGTTCAGCTGGGTTTTGCTCTGGTTTCCCCAGTCAGGACTTCACATTCCTGGACAGAAATAGCCAAAAAAAAAAAAAACATTTATATATACAACGCTGAAAACGTTCCTACCTGAATCTGGGAGAGTCTCTCAGACATTCCTCAAAATCCACTGTGATCCTCATGTTTGTCTTTTCAGGCGAAATATCTCAGAAAAAAAGTTTTACTCGTTTATATTTTTTTAGAAACCGAAGGTTAGCCCAGCTAGCCAGTCCAATCCCTACAGCCCTGCTTAGCCACCTCAGCAACAAACACAACACCAGCTAGCCTTTCTGCTGCTGGCTCGCAGATTAAACTAACAATAAATACCAGGAACATATATAACTAGAAAAAACTCTTTGACCCAACTTATAAGCAGCGCTGAATGGAAAAGAAGTTTTTTTTTTTCCTTTTCTGACTCCGCTACCCCAGAGGAACTCAAATTGGTTCAGGTCACTACTGCCAAGTAGGTGGGCTAAACGTTAACTTTTCCCACCCGTATTCCGGCAAATCCCGCCTCTGCTTAAGTGGTCGAGCCGCACGAGCAGACTGCTGGTTGGACAGTGAGCACTAACAACTAGCCAGTCGTAGCATAGTAGGCGGGAGTTGAGTGGAAACGGTGGAAGAAGAGGGGAAGGCTGGGCGTGTGACGTGTGCTTCGTTCTGTAGTCAGTAATATTCCTGTAAACTACAACTTCAGATGAGCAACGCGGGAATCATGTGGACAAATCTTACAGAGAAATGATTTTGTAGTCACCCTTAGCTGGCTAGTTAAATACTGTACATAAAAGATGATTTATAGTGAGATATAAATTAAGTTTATAAATAAGTAGTATGAAATGATTTCTTTTGGTGGTAGCTGGTCTAATGGTTCCCAAGGAAGAAATTAGTTTCATGGTACTTTCATTAGTGACAACCTAAGGTTTTGTAAGGGGGAAAAAACAGGTTGAATGGAAGAAGTCAGAAGCGGGCCAAAAGAAGCCCCAGGCTGGGCTGATGAATCACTTCACTTGGCTAACTGGATTAGACAGAAGCCCCAGGATGTGTGGAAGAACACATCCCAGTCAGGGCAGGGGTGGCCAAATGATTCCCCAGACTGGGTTGAAACGCTGGGCCAGGCAGGAGGAAGCCCCTGGGTTAGTGAAAGAAATGCCCTCTTGGATGAAAGAAGCTTGAGGAGGCATGCAGGCGCAAAAGAAGCCCCAATTTAGGCAACAGAAGCATCAGGGTATGCAGGTGTAGCCCCAGGCAGAGCAATAGGAACTCTAGGATGGCAGAAGAAGTCCTATGCTAAGCAGAATATGCCCAGTCTTCATTGAGGACTCCTGGGAGGACAGAAGTGTACAGAAGCGTGTGAAAAAGAATCACCAGTCAGTGCAGAGGAAACCCCAGTCTGGATGGAAGAAATCTGAGAACTAGATGACATAGACAATAAAAGTAATCGCAAGGTGGGTGGAAGAAACCCAAAAGGAAGGAGCCCCAGAATGGGCAGAACTATCTCCAGGGTGTTCACATGAAAATGCCATGTTGGATGGAAGAAGAACAACGGGCAACTGGGCCCCAAGCTAGGCAAAAAAAACCTGGCTTTGCAGGGAAAGAAGAATGGGCAGAAGAATGTGGTGACAGACCACCTCATTTACCTCAAAAATCTACAGTAGATATTTACATGAACTTAAATAGTATGATTAAAAACAAAAAAAACTCATTTTCACCACCAGGTGACAGCATTACAGCACAGATAACCTGTTCTATTCCCCCTCCTTGAATGAAGCAGAACTACTTGTTCATGTGATACAAATATCTAAATAAAATGTATGAGCTCACACTCTATTAATACTGTTCATGTTTAAAATAGATTTAAAAATACATTACATTTTATTTTACTTATTTTTATTTAAGGTTTAGTCAAGCCCCTGTATAATTACTGTATTTAATCATTAGTTATGTGTAGGCTATTTAACTGTTTTTTTGTTTTATTTTTATTTTTTGCTTTGTGGGTCTTCTGTAGTTTCCTCCCACTGTCCAAAAACCTGTTACCAGCTTAGTGTCAGCTCAATTAAATACATCAAGACATGCAGTGTAGGCTGATTTATGTTTTTAAATCGTCTGTGGTGTGTGAGTATGTGTTGTGCCCGAAGTTCCCAAAGATAAAGATCCCCTATTTATCCTCATTCTATCTCATTTAACTATGGACTTAATTAATGTCTTCAAACAGGTGGAAGTTTGGCAAATAACTATACTATGCTCATTTGAAGGAGGGTAGAAGGATGTATCGACTATGCGTTTGTGAGGAAAAAGGCATGAGACATACTTTAATTTGAGGATGTTTACATTTTTTTTCTTTTGAAATATATTTTTCTGTCTGTGTTTTCTAATAGTTTAAACTGTCTGTGTGAATACCCCAATGTAATAACTACTGTATATCAGATGTGGTAAAATGTAGATACAGTCTGAGCTGTGGAACTATCGGCACCATGTTTCACATATCCAAGCATCAAGAATTTTTTGACCTTCTCCATTAGTAATCTTTTTCTCTTTTTACCAATTTTTGTTTGTTGGTTCTTAAGGAATTTTTCCTTACAAATCATGCCTGTCAATGTTAGTAATAAGCACAGTTTCCCTCGAGACCTTGGCATATTTTGGATTGTAATAAACATTAAATTCTTGCTCACATTCCGGCAGTTTGGTTCTTAGCTGTTAACTGGTTGGGAAAATATGATTATGAATAAATGAATAAATAAATAAATAAATAAGATTGCTTTTTTCTCTTCCAGCATGAACCCAGGTGTTGCCACATATACTACAGCAATTTATCATCTTTCCCAATTAGTGAATCATTTCTTTTTATTTATTAAAGAAAACACCTTCTATGTTTACTCTTATTAATTATGTTTAATGTTACGGCATGTCATTGAAAGATTACATTAATTTCTATTTTCACTACAATATAGCAGCTATAAATAATTGATCCCTAACCAGTCTCACTCTTTTCTCTCTTGAAATCAATCAGAAATAAAGTTCCTAATGTTACTAAGAAATCACAAATCATACAAACACTTACTGTACAAAGCACTGGCACTGGTGACACCTTCCATAAATCTTAAATATAATAGAAATATAAATATATCTTCCTTACTGAAAACTGCACCACATTAACAGTTAGACACTTTTATAAAACTCTGTTCATGTGAAGCATCTGTTATATCAATCCATATAAATTAACTGTTACTACAGAAATTATCCAACTGTAGAATTGCGTTAATCTAAACCTGAGATTTGTTATAGAAAATAAATCAACAACTTCTGGCCAATTAGAAGCCAGAATTCAACAGCGCAGTGATGTAACATAAGATACCTGAGAATGAGTGTGAAAGCACCCTAGAACTTTGCACCAGGATGCTAATGTACTTTCTAGAACACCAGTAATCTGCTCTTCCTGCTCCTGAGGTTTTTTAGTGGTTAGCCTCTTGTGGTGACTCCTCTGAGGTCATGCTGATGTTTTCTTCTCTTTATGGTTGCCTTTGGCCCAGCTGGAGAGGCTACATCCTGGAGAGCTCTTTTAATTCATTCTGCAGATGGAATAATGGGGCTACCAGGTATAACAAGGCTAGGCAAGCTGAATTTAGCCAAGTCTGTCAGAATTTTTTTTAAGTCTATAAATGGAACTGGATTCTTTTCTCATATACTGTATGTTCTAAACCATACCTACTTGTCATTGAGCGTCAACATATAACAAAAACAAAATGTACAGGTGGAACTTCTGTCCCAGCATCTATTAAGCTAGAATTAACTACCGTGACTAGTTAACTGCCATGCATTCTGTAGATGGGTTACTTTTGAATAATTCCTTGTGGATGTGGCAGATCACAAATAACCTCACCACATTAACAAGCTGTATTTTATTATCATACATTCCTATGGATTACCTAGCACAAATTTCATGTTATATCTACCTCTTTGCATTTTTTAATTTTATTACAGTAGAATCAGAATAAAGAAGGGCTGGAGAGGAAACATTTGTTTTGAGCTGGTATAGTGTAAACCACGTAACTTGTTTCAAATAACATTAAATGCAAGAGGAAATTGATAAAGTGAGTGTCATTCTTTAATAATTTTTTTAAAAATTCAATCATTATTAAACTACTGTGATAGAAGAGGAATAAAACATTCTCAGGATTTGCAGATATAGGAAAATAATCACCTTCAGGATGGAAACACTAACTTCACTTGAGTCATTATTTTATCTCTAATAGATTTGAAAACTTTAGATAGTAATTTGGTAATTTTTGACTTTTGGCTGTCCTAAATCATTTACCCGTGAGCTTTGAGCTACCCGTGAGCTAGTCAGTTAATTAGATAGAGACTTGTATTATATATTTTAGCTTAACATGATAGATATATAGTGTGGGAGGACCCACAATATAGTATCTTCAAAAAAAAAAAAAAAACATATGATGGCAATGTGGTGAAATGAATGATACAATCTGTTTCCTCCAGACTGTAATATTATATAATATAATATAAAAAAATAAATATTACATAATCTTTCAGGCTAATGAGTTATGCATGATTTTTTAATCATTTTTAAATCATGTACAACTATTCAAGACAAAACAAAAGTTACAAACATAATTGGCCTGCAGTTTGCATTCATTTGAAAATGTTACATAAATAAAATTCATTTATAAATATCTCTTTTTTATAAACATATAAATAGTTTTTTTTAAACATAAATACATTTTATGCAGGAATGAAGTACATTAATGTACAGCAGCAGCGACAATATACAGCTTCGCGCAATGTTTTACACCGTCCTCCGTCATCTTGTGATGTCACTGATGATTTGTGGAATTTTTATTTGACGTTTTTTGATGATTTCTTTTTTCCTCATAGCAGTCAATCTTGGCAGTTTTCCGTACCGACAATCCGGGCCTTTTAATTTTATTTTTTAAGGCTTTCCTTAAAAGAAGAAAGTCAACATTGTCCCAAGCCGTATGCTCCTGGTGATACTCTAAAAGAGAGAGAGAAAAAAACAGACAAGAATGATTATTGTTAAGGCATGTAGATTTTCTTTAAAGCATGCTGTCAGTCACATTTTGCCCACATGATGTGTCTTGTGTGAGTCGTTATACAAATCTGTGTTTAAACATGCAGCAAGCATAAAAAAACAAGGCCATACGATGATGTAATAATTGTTCACCTTACACTCTTACAGGATTTAGTGTTTAAGTAAGTGGAAGGTTTCGGGTCTGCTAAATGTATTACAGATTACAAGGTTAGTTTTTAACTTGTTTTTGTGGATAAAATGACATGAATTTATTTAGTTTTTAGCTTGTTTTGCTTACATAGGTCTGTAAACTTTCATCTCTGGACGTTAAAAGTGTGATGCTGTCTAGATTATTTGGCATCACCATCATTTATAGAAAACTAAGAATGTAAAGACTTTTGTAAATGTGAACACTTAACAAAAACCCAATGAATAATATAAACCTATAAAAAAACCATTTCTAAAAGTAAACATGCCAAATGTTTATTGATTTTTTTTATTTTTCATTAGCTGTCAGACATTTAAGAATAAATTTGCCTATAAAACTAATACAAACTACAAACAAACTTCTTAATGCATTAACAAAAAGTTATACAAACTTCTTAATGCATTTTTACTTTAAACTCAGTATGTTTCCTAAGACCAAACTAAACACTATTTTGTATTCAATGACAAAATTCTGACATACCAGGAGAGATTATTTGTGGATGGGTAATATGCTGGTTGGCAGCCCATGCCGCTGATGGTGCCTATTCTGTCCATCTTGTGTCCAAAGCAGCCGCTCCTGGTGGTGCTTCCTCCTTTTTTGGTTCCCGCCTTGTGTCTCCGTGAGCCATTCTGGTCATTTACGAAGCGTGCCCACATGCCCTTGGCACGAGTGTCTGTGCGGAGTTCCCTCAGCAGTCGCATCCTACGTTCACCTGAAGCCAGAAAATCTGCCAGCTCTTCTCCAAGCAGAGCTTCCAGAGCCTGAAACACAAATATGCACATGCCAAGGGTTATTTCTTTTTTCTAACTTTTTTTTAACAGAATAAAGGTCTGAATAGTGTTGAAGCAGGTAATGATGAGTCTGCAGATGATTTCATGTTCATAATTAAAACCAAACTGAGAAGCCCTGCAGACTCCTCCAGTAGAGTGATAAATGTAAAGCCTTGAAAATTATGCAGAAAGAATTATTTGAATTGAATAACTACCACGCTGTATTGGTCGCTGCACTGTACAGACTGCATATTAGAATAAATTCTACGCTAAGGATTAAAAAAGTGCTGACTTAAATGTTTCGAGCATCGTCTGCACCGATCCAGAGCATCTTTCAGCAGTGTGGGTTCCTCGCTACTTTAGATTTATACCATTTCAAGGACGTTACATGAACTAGTTACTACATAATTAAAGCAAAAGATGAGTTAAACTGTAATAATGAAAAATGTGCACTGAAGGATTTTTGATGTGTATCATGTAAATTGAAGAACTGAAAAATTTGTTACTGTTTGGATGAAATCTGTTTGCCAGAATATTGAAACATCCACGATGTGTCTTGTTTATTTTCTACTTTTTCCACTAACTGGAACTTTTTTTCTAAAAAAAGAGGTCCTAACCACAAAGTCTCACCTTCTGCTGGCTTGGTGTTGTTGGTCTCGCCTCCATTCTGACCATTACAAGACTCATGATTAGTCCACAAGCTACCAGCTGCATTACATTCATCCTGACTTTCAATAATGGAGCAATTCTCAGATTGAAAAAAAAATGTAAGAAAAGATCTTTCTGTTCCTCAAAGAGCTCCAGCTCTACTCTAAATCCTTGTGCTGCTCTCCTCACAGTTTTATAGTCTAATGAGGGTGATGTCATTGCAACCTGCGTAATGCTCTCCCTCTCCTCCCTCCCTGCTTCCTTCCCTCCATCTTACCCTCCCTCTTATGTTCCTTCCTTACAACCATCATATCAATCACTCCCGCTGACCAATTTCCTTCTCTTTGACTGATCAAAGAGACTTGAGACATAGCACGTATCCAGTGTTTCAATAAAATATGTTCAGGAGAAAAGAAACTGAGAATTAATTTCTGAACTCCTAAATCGGTGAATAAAATAATTGCAATTTCTTTATTCATTTTACTGATGCACAATATTTAACATAAAATTTGACATTATAAGGAAAACTTTTAATACACAGACATGATTTTATATTTTAATCCTGAAAAGGTTGCTCATTGTGGAATTTCAAGCACATCCAACACTTAATAAAACAAAATCCAAAACATTTGTGCTTTATTTACAAAAACTAAAATAAAAAGATTGGTGTTTTTTATATATATATATATATATATCACGAATGGGGTGTATTGGTGGGTGTTGATCGCCATGGGCGGAGAGAGCAGGCATAACGGCAGAGGGGTATTTTAACAAAAAGAGTCTTTTAATAAGAGTTGTAACAGAAAT
>JAOTRS010000004.1:10828331-10839489 GCA_028565755.1 Dinotopterus cunningtoni
TAGTTAGCAAAGATATTAGTGAATAATGAATAATTTATGCTGATGCAGTATTACACTCTGTTATATACTATATGTAATATATTTTTTGTTACAGAGAAGTTAGCATTGCACTGAAAAGCATGCCATAATCGTACTGTAAATTTACCACTCAATATTTTTTCCCCTGCTTTTCCAGCCCCATGCTCACAGCAAGCTCATGGTCTGTGTGGTAAAAGCGGCCAATGAGCTCATTGTGGCAGAATGAATGCTAATCACAGCAGATACACAAACACCAGTGATGTGTAACTTGTGGAAACCCAAACAACAGATGTAGTATGATAAGAAGAAATGTCTATTGTGTAACTGAACCCTCCTTCATGTCGTAGGACACTCTGAGCTCAGGCTCAGGTTCAGCTTTGCAGGAAAAAAACAGCTATTCCCCCAAGCTGCAGCAGTGAGCCAAAGTTTTCTGTACAGCTGTGACACGATATCACTATCATCTCAAATTACATCATCATACTGTACACTCAAACACTCTCCTCAAGCCATCATGGATTCTGGATCACAAAAACTCAGTGACAAAATTATTAAAGGTCTGTGTTACTTTGTTATATGACTTATTTTAGCCAGTATATTTTTTTATGCATAGGTTTGTATTTATGTATGTATGTAAGGTGCAACTTTTTAAAAAATTAAGTGAAAATAAATAAGGATAAATAAATAATCAACAATTTTGTGTGTACACTGTCATAAAAATATTTTATAAAGTCAAATAAACATTCACTTTTTTATTGATACATTTATTCATTTTTATAAACTGCTTATCTTGGAGTCTATTCATGGAGACTTAGGGCACAGGGCAGGGTACTTCCTGGACAGGGTGCCAATCCATCGTAGGGTCCACGCACACACACACACACACACACACACACACACACACACACACATACACACACTACAAGCAAGTTTGAGGATGCCAATTAGCCAAATCTGCATGTCTTTGGACTGTGGGAGGAAACTAGAGTACCCGGAGGAAACCCACCAAGCATGGGGAAAACATGCAAACTCCACAAACACACACCTGAAGCGGAAATCAAGCCCTCGAAACTGGAGGGACGAACTCACAGTGCTAATCACTATGCCACTGTGCCACCAACATAAAAAAAAAATCCAAATAATACATTTTGATAAACTTAAGTCAAGTAAACAAGAAGAACTAGAATAGAAATAAGTAAGAATAAAATGAATGGTAGCATCAAGACAAGAAAGACTGACAGAATGACAGGCTTACATTTTTGCATATCAGAAAAAAGATGTAGTAGTTTTTGTTTATAATGATGATGATGATGATGATGATGGTAATGATGTATATAAATTATATAAATGTTTCCCAACCAAATTATTATGTATTAAGTCAAACAACTGATATGAAAACATTTTTCCCAGTGCACTCAGATTTATAGAGCTCAGTGAATCAGGGGCACTGTGTGTGTGTGTGTGTGTGTGTGTGTGTGTGTGTGTGTGTGTGTGTGTGTGTGTGTGTGCCCGTTCTGCTTTCAGCTTGAGTGACAGTGTATCACAAACACTCAGCTTCCTTGTGGTTCCCAGCATGTGCCCACCCTCACAGCTGCATTTGCTGTTAGCCCACCATAACCCATCCAAAACACACACTATACAGTAGTATCTTAGTACCACACCAACAGCAACAACAGATCATTTCATTAACACTGAAGAATTTGTAATTCATCACCCACACAGGATGAAAACTCTTTTTTATAAACATGACCTAAATTCCGACTGACACTTTACAGCTGCATGGTAACATGCATGCTCAGAAACCCAGAAACCTCAAAAACACAAGAACTTCATCCCGAAAGCTGAATGGGAACCACTCCCAAAAAAAGTTAAACCATCCCAAAAACAATTTGAGGAACCTTTGCAGATTTTTTTTTTTTTTTTTTTGCATAGGAAATCAATAGGTGTCAGGTCCTAGTAAACCCTAAGGAACTTCTTCAGATTTCTAGGAAACTTTTTTCCACACAAAGTATGAGGACTATTTCCAGATACCCAGGATTTTTTTTCCCTGTGTAAAACCAACAAAAAGGTTATTAAATGTACTAGAGTCAAATGTATACATAAACTTCACCCAAATTATATATGTTTCTTTAACACGAATTCATCTCGTACATTTATTAAATAAAATAGTTGGTTTCACATGAAGAGATTCACATGAACACAGATTTAAAATGTAGTCATTTCTATGACTAACTTGATTAACAATAACAATATGTAACCCACCCAAAGAGTCACCAGGTTCAAAGCTAGACGCTGGCAATGTAAGACAGTCAAGTGAACCCACTTCACCACCACACTGGAGATAAAATAATGAGTTAACAGTAGGGCTATGGATAACACTTACATTATTAAACTGTAAGGATTTTTACACACAAATTAGTGACCTCTGCCTTTTTGAGGTCAAACTGCACACAAGTTTCAAGTAACAATGTACTTGTTAAATAATGAATAAGTCAGGTTTACAAATGAGTTTACATACCTGGTTAATTATGAAATTTGGAAAACACATATTACTTATAGCACTTTTTAACTTCAGTTATTACTTCATTACATAATGAGATGATGAAGTCCTTTGTATTAAATTCCTTAAAAAACCTAGCCCTTTATATAATTGTAGCCCCGCCAGTGGAAGAGGCAGGGGTGGGGTGTTACATGTTTTTGAGACTTGAGAGAAAGCCTTTTAATCCAACTTAGTGTTCTCTTAACATCATTCCAAGTGAAAAATCCCAAGCTGGGTGACATTTACGCATGTGTTTGTTGAGTGTCTGGATTGTGAAGGAGGTCATTTTTTTCTTCTCTGTCTCAGCGACTCATCCTCACACAGTTTGCAGAAAAACATCCTGGTGCACAGCAGAGCCTGTTGAGCTGATAAGATCTGCATGAGGATGGAGATGAGGTCAAAGGTTGCTCCCTCGCAACCATCTCATGTCGATTAACATTAGGATAATTGTAAGTTGTGTGGCTGTGGGAGGCCTGCAGACAGGGTTTTTAATTGTCAGTACAGTGGAGTTCACTCTCTCAGCCCTTACAATTAACCCTCTATTCTACTCCACAGTTTAACACAAAAAGATACTGCTGAAAATACAAGAGCTGTTTTAAGAAACTGATAAACTTTTGCAGAAACCCTGGATCATTTAAAGGACTTCAGAAACATTTACAGAAAACTTTCCCAGAACAAAGTAACCTTTAGTAGGAACTCAGGATTTTTTTATAAACCAGGAAACTCTTCTGAAACCTTTTCATAAAACCAGCAAGCATTACAGAAACCCTTGTAATAAACCAGGAAACCAGAAAGCTTTGCATGAGACCACGGTCCTTTACAGAAGTCAGGAACTTTTTTAAAATCCAGGAGCATTTTCATGAACCCAGAAACCATTAGTAAACCATTAGTAAATCAGAAGTTTTAGCAGTTTTAAGAACTCAGGAACAGAATTCTTGCCATAAACAGAAGAAACACTTTTAGGAAACCATAAAACTGTCTCAGAACTCAGTAACACAGAATTTTTTTTTCATGAACATGTAAACATCTTTGTAAATGCAAAATTATTACATTTCAACTTTTTTCTTATAGGATCCTTACAGAAACCAAGTCTTTGAGGAATCTTAAAAAAATTCCAGAACCTGGTAGTATTTCAGGAAACCCAAAACCATTATGAAAGAAGCAAGTCCCTTTTTATAGGCATTCATGAAAGCATTACAGGAACTATTTTTTACAAAACAGGAAATCCTTGATAGAATATAAGGGTAACCCTAACCTTTTTTTGGGGGGGGGTTCACAAAACCCAAAAACCAACATGGAAATCTTTGCAGAAAATGGCAAATGCTTCTAATCAAGGTTCTTTTGTAGATTTATAAAATATTGGATAAATTGGGGTAGGAAAAAGCACACTGTTATAAGCACACTGTGTGTCCATTAATGGAAAACTTTTTTTTTTTTTTTTACGGAAGATGTGAGTGTATATTGTCTAGGTAAATGTACAGAAACATTTTTTAATAAATCCATGAAAGCTTTGTGAGATTTCAGATGCCTTTACTAGAACCAAGAACCTTTCCCAGTTTCAAAGAACATTTCTGAAATTGGAGGACCTACAGGGACCTTAATTTATACAATTAAATCTATTTTACCTTGATAATATAAGACAAGAAGTAAAATTATAATAAGAAATCCCAAAACTATTTTTTATTCCATCACTTGCTGAAAAAAAAAAAAATCTCCAGATTTAGTGTTTAGAATTGAAAGTCTTAATGATTTAAAAACAAGACTAAATCCATAGAAATAAACTCACTAAAGAAACATAGCATATGACTGGAGAACTGTAATCTTCCTTAGTTGTAGTTTTTCATAACTGATGTTCTCTGTGTGTTCCAGGCGTTTAGGCTCCATTAACTCCTGTCTTCCCATTACAGAGGTTAAAGGTCACTCGTATAGCAGAGAGCTGTCATGCTCCATTAATCAGCACACTGACAGAAAAGCAGTAAGTTCAGACGCTAACCCGCTCCGTCACTTGCTAAACGAGCCGCCACTGTGTCCAATCCATTCTCACGTTACTCATGTATGTTACAGCCACCTCATCCATGAGTGCTTTATTTACTGTCGTATACGAAACTAGAAAAAAAAAACTGTGTAATACTGAGAATCACAAATCAGTCACTCCCATCAAATAAAAACTCTCATATTTAATTGAAATCTGCTTTCCAATTAATTTTTAATGCCAAAATACTTTACAGCAATACCTTTTTTATGAGAGTACATGCTTTGGCCTTCACTGGCTTATGCTTCAGGGAGAAGTTGTAAATGTTCTTTTGTAGAACAATAAGATATTTTTTGCAATTAATTTATGTAAGAAATGTATATATTTATTTTTTCTCCCTTTTTTCTCCCCCAAGAAGTGTATCCATTGTTCACCTACAAAAGTTTAACATTTAGCTACTAGCTACACCTCATCTTCCAGACTTTTGTCGGATAATAAAGGGTTTTTATTATCCTAAAAGGGTTCTATTTGTGAAATGGAAGCACCCTGTTGCATGATTCCCCATTAGCGGGCAACCGAACAGCCTTCACAGTTTTAATGTATAATTCTACAACAATAGTGTTTTTTTTTACAGAAGAAACTGCTTATTTAGAACCTAAGAACGGTTAATTATCCAATCTTTAAAGAACCCATGAAAAACATTTTTGTAAGAGTGAATGTATTAACTGTCAAAGTGTGAATTACATAATCCAATTGGTGCTCATTATTTTTTCCTTAACATCTAGAATCTGTAAGATGCATTCCATTAGGGTTCTACATAGAACATTTGAGGGGAAGCAGAGGAACCAAATACCCTTGTCTAAACTGTTTAGCTATTTTTTCTGTGTTTTCCAAAATTGTGTTCCCATGAGATCATGGGATGACATTATCGTTGTGTTGTTTTTCTTAAGAACCCCAATCGTACATGTTATTTTTTTAACTGTTTCATATTTGGCAGTTCTTCTTCATATAAAATGTGATAAAAGATTGTTTGAAGATAAGCTAAGATAAGTTGTTTTCCAGATGTCTAACAGTGCGGATGTGTCATTCACAGACATGTAGTGTCTTGTCATTTCACCCGTTTGATGCCATGCCGAGGAGCAGGGTGGTATTCCCGATAAAGTGATTATGTGTGTGTGTGTGTGTGTGTGTGTGTGTGTGTGTGTGTGTGTGTGTGTGTGTGTGAGTGTGATAAGACCAGGTTCTCCGTGTTGGTGTGTTTTGCTAAAGCTATGTTAGCTAACCGGCCTGACCGGCAGCACCGCTCTGCTGCTGTCTAGACGTTCAATCCTGCAAGAGGGCAAAACATCCGATTATTCATTAAAAACAAAACAAAAAAACTTTTACACTTCTTACTCCATACACATACAGGAAATTAAGGTCTGGGCCAAGTAAGTTTGTGTGTGTGTGTGTGTGTGTGTGTGTGTGTGTGTGTGTGTGTGTGTGTGTGTCAGAGAGAGAGAGAGAGAAAGCATCTTCCATGATTTTTAAATAGCATCCACTAAGTGTGAATGAATTGTTAAAATAGAAAAAAATTACAGCTGCACTATTATCAGAGCTAATAATAATATTACAGCTACACACAAAGATATTAGCAACCTTTCACACAATCTAACAGTTTCATTACCACAGAAGAACAGTATCTTTTTAATGCAGTCACCTTCCCATCTAGCTCTCATAAAGAAATAACAGATACCATTACATTTTTACTAGCAAAAGACACATGCCCAATTATAATAAACTTGTAAACACTTTAGATAAGCTTTATGTGATACTTAAATAATCTGGTGCTATCGTCTTGGTGGCTGATACCAAAGCGCCCCTTCAGTGGTCTTGTGGAGTCCATGGCTCATCAATATTAGGCAGTTGATTAGTTTATGGCTGACTGCTAAAATTTTAGCTTGTTTTTAGTTGTTACATTTCAAGTTCAATAAATGCATGTTCCAGACAACTAATAACCATTTTAATAATTGTGTAATTGTGCAATATTGACCAAAATCATTGTAATGATCATTTTTGCCATAATCAAGCAGCCCTACATGTTCGCCACCAAAAGTGCCTACAAATGGGTATGTGAATATCAGAAATGAACAACTGAGCAATAGAAGAAGGTAGCCTGGTCTGATGAAGCATGTTTTTGTTTACATCGTCTGACAGCGATGTGGATGTGTATTGGTTATCTGGGAAAGGGAGGCAGTACAGTATGATACTCTGGGAAATGTGTTACTGGGAAAATTTGTCAAATAGGCAAAGAAATATCCCAGATACACATGATCATGTGTTTAATTGTTGTCTTCTTTTGTTCCTATGATCAAAATTAATAATAATATGTTCATTTTGAGAGTTCTACATTTTGGCAACATCCTTCCCATATTCCTGTAAAGGTACAATTTACACTATAAATGTAGTGATAACTTTTGCTCTACCTGACATATCCGAAGACCCAAATACACAGTTTGAAGTCTGAAGCCTCCCTGTTAACGCACATCGGCATCGCTTTTCAGGAGTTTTAGGGGTTTTAAGTTTTAAAGGATCTGCTGCTAACGTTTTGGTGCCGGACAACACAGCACACTTTCTATAGTCTTGTGGAGGCAAGGATGGGTCAGCGGTGTTTTGGCAGCACAAGAGAGATTTACATAATGCCAGACAGTGTTATTTAGGGTGTATTTTTACACTCAATTGACTGAACTCATCTCAGGTTATATTTAATACTCTGGTTAGGACTTCAGTCGTGCTCAGAGGTCCAAGAACTTGAAACAACAACCATTTGCTGACTAACACAGAACTAAAATATGGTGTCTTTGAGTATTTTTAAGATTTTTTTCCCTCCTTATTCTTGGCCTCGGCCAACATACAGGATGGAAAGCTCTATCCCTCTCCCACATACACAAGCTCACAAATGCTTTTCTGGATGATTTCTTTTTATTTTTGCTTTCTTTTCAATATTTGTTTAAAAATGTCACTATATGGTGCAAATTAAAAATCTAGTGATCTACCTTTACATGACTTAAAAACAGACACTCTGCGCTGCCTTTTTATTTATTAAGTGAAATAATCCACCAGACAGTTTTACATGAGAATATTAGACATTATCCAAGCTCATGGATGATGAACAGTGTACACTTTGCTTGTTGCTCAGCTAAGTGGAAAATGTTCCTGGGGTTGCGTGTGCAGTGAAGTAATGTGGAGGTGAGGCCGTGTGTTTGGTCTCGTTCCTCAGTGATTTATCCATTAGGAGGAATTCGCTGTTTACTCTGCCGTTTCTTATCAGGGCTTAGGTGCTGTTTGATGCCGATTTTTCACCTGATTGCGCAAAGGGGTCGTATTTCCCTGGCTTTTAAACTGTTTGCCTGCCTTACACACACACACACACACACACACACACACACACACACACACACACACACACACACACACAAACCTAGTGGGTTTACATTAAAATATGATGTTTTTCTCTTTGTGTGTGTGTGTGTGTATGTGTGTGTGCGTGTGTGTGTGTGTGTGTGTTTGTGTATAAAAGGTCACCACACACTCTGATGTTTCATTCATTGTTAAAATTTAAATACCACATAACAGCAATATTGCATATACTGTATGTGCATGTTGTCAAAAGTACATAATTCAGTATAATTCAGCCTTAAGTGAGTAAGCATCTTTACACACGCAAGTTTAATGTACAGTGTTAAACTGATGTGTACTTCTTATCTTTATCTTTAACTTTGTAACTAAAGTCCAAAAATTAAGAAAATTCACTCACTGAACACATTGTTGCTGAACCACCTGGATTGCTTCACACATACACTAGGTTATGCTCCTGATGAGATTTCATTGAATTTTTTTTGTTGTTGTTTCTATCTGTGTATTCATGCATTTATAAGTGCTACAAACAATCTTAAAATGCAATTCCTCCTCAAAGTAAGTCTGTCAGCCGAGACATATTTGGTGGTTGAGGATTTTTTGAGTTTTGAGTCTTAAGGATAATCTGAGTAAAAGAATCTTATAGGTATGATTTTCACATTGAGCATTAAAGCTGCATGTGTAAGTCTCCTTTCACACGTAAAATTGAAAAAAATTAGCTTTTTTTGGACAAACAAAATGGCAGCTGCGCATTTTGAGCATTGCTTGCATCATCAGAAATTATTGCTATATGTCCATTCTACACCATAACCATAATACAAACCCTGAGGAGAGCCAGGATAGCATCACGTGACACTATGAATAAACACAACTGAATAAACATTATATTATGTTTCAAATCTCATACAGATGTACAGTATGATTCTAGTCTTTATTGAGTACTAATTCTAAGCACAATTATAGTTGTTGGTCTTTCCAGAACACAATCTGGGCATTTTTTTTCCGGGCTTGTGACTGGCACTGCATTTAGTGGCTGCGGTTTGGGCATTTGGTTGGGGTATTGAACCCATGACTTCCGCATGGCAGGTAGAAACCTACCACTGAGCCACCAATGCCCACTTTTACATCTATAGTGAAATTTATAACCTGTCATGTCTTTTGTTACATGTAATGTTACAGTAGATGATTTACATGTACCCCAATATTCCAATAATAGTGGTTAAATAAGCGCCCCCCTCCAAAAAAAATTAATTAATAAATTAATTCACTATATAAATTAACAAAACTATCTAAGTACTATACAAAAGACAGCAAAAGACAACATAATGTGCACATGCAAATGTGCTAACAAAAGTAACAACATGACAACACGACAACAAATGCACATAATGCAATTTCTATAATATAAATATTTGAACAGATTATTATACTAGCTCATGACAGTTTTCCCACATGGGAGCAGAACATTTTGAGACAGCCAGAGCTGAGCAGCACGGACACTGCTGTGCATTAAATAGCTAAGCATTTAACAGTTCAAAGTGGAAACCAAAATAATGGGTATGTTTGGCTTTGAAGTGTTGTCTAGTGGACATTCTTATGTTCATATCTTCCACATCTACCCAAGATACACAACAAGTTTGCGGACTATTTTGCTCACCTTTTTTCGTACACACATATGTAAAGTCATGCGTCACAAATAAGCAAGAGTTTTGTGTTTTATCCTTTTTTCAGTAAGAAAACAATGCTTTTACCAGTCCTAGCTAAAATCAACTAATTAGGTTCTACTTTGGTATAGCTTTATTAATACAGATGTTTGCATAATGCTAAACTGGTGGCCATAAGCTTCCATTACCTATAGACAAAATTAGCATCATAGCGCCAGTGCAAAACTAATTAAGCTTCACACAATAATCCTCATTTTATTTCTGGAACTATTGCTATAAGATTGTTTGTAAGAAATTAAAAGCTGGAGGGTTTAAATCCCAAAAATTTAAAAGCTCATCAGTTTGTTTGGACTGAATTTTATGTCATTAGACAATCTATTACTTAAAAATCAAATAATTCAGTGAAGTTTTTACTATGTAACTCATCAGTTCCCCATTCTCTATAACACATATCCTGTACAGGGTCGTGGGAGGCCTATGGCCTATCCAAGTGGACATGGGGCACTAGGCAGAGTACACACTGGATGGGGTGTCAATCCATTGCAGAGCACAAGTATGCACACACTCACTCCCACAGTATGGAAAATTTGGAAATGCCCACCGTGCATACTCCATGCACACGGACCCAACAGTAGGACTGGAATCCTCGGCCCTGGAGGTACAAAGCCACAGTGCTAACCACTACGCCACCATGCCGCCATATGTAAAAACAGTATCTGAAATCAAAATCTGTCTCAGTGCTTTTCTGTTCTGTTCCTTAGTGTACTGGGCACTGATGCAATAGTATTTATCTAGAGATTCTTTTAGAGATATTCTGGTTTTCGTTTTATAGTTGCGTTTTTGATGAGTCATTCTGTACTTGCCTTGTTTAGAGCAGTAAAAAGGCTCTTGATGAAATCTTTGCTGTTCTATATAGTACATTTACAAAATTTGCTATAATTTTACAAATTAGGCTTTTTATCTCATTATACATCTGAGCAATTGAGGGTTAGGGGCCTTGCTCAAAGTGGTGCTGGGGTTTGACCCTGGGATCTTCTAAACCACCTTATCCATTGAGCTATCCCTGCTCTGAACACATAGTTAGCTACTGTAGCTAGCTAAGATACTGCATATGAAGCATTCTGAACACTATGGCTGTTGTGTAAATCAGTCAATAACTCATAACACAACTCTGACTTCCTGTTTCAAAAGGAAATACATGAACATATGGAATCTATTCACAACGCTCACGCTCATGAGAACTTGAAAATGCAAGTGGAATTCCAATATTTGTATTTGTCATTTTCTCACACTCAAAGATGTTGTCTCAGCTTCATAATTAAAGTGAACACCAGTTAAGATGCATGTATTATTTGAAAAAGGATAAATTAACGTATCTAAATATAAAGTTTGTGAATCCTTAAGCACTCGTAAATATCACTGAGCAAATCCGGTTAGAGTAATCCTCAGCATGGCCAATGAGCAGCTTCATTACAGAACATTTTATTCCTTGCACTGTAATGTGTGTGTGTGTGTGTGTGTGTGTGTGTGTGTGTGTGTGTGTGTGTGTGTGTGTGTGTGTGTGTGTGTGTG
>JAOTRS010000004.1:10950440-10960628 GCA_028565755.1 Dinotopterus cunningtoni
AGAGACAATTTTTTTCATTTATGCATCATTCATTAGTCTAGTGACTAATCGTAATGACAATCATTTATTATTGCTCTTGTTGCTATTATTATTATTATTATTATTATTATTATTATATGATTGCTAAATAAAGAAATTGTTAATTTGTGAAGAAGGTGTGGGAGGGCCTTCTTCACAAATTAACTGCTTGTTAGTCAACAGTTAAGGAGGTGTGGCTTTTGTGTTTGTCAGCCACACTGAAGAAAGTGCGCGTAAAGCCCTGTCTCTGTCAGTCACAGTAAAGGGTTAAGTGTAAGCATGACTTCTGTGCTTGTCAGGCTCAGTAAAGGAGATGTGGGCATGGCCTCTGTATATGTCAGTGACAATCAAGTAGGTGTGGCCTGTGTCTGTCAGTCAGAGTGGTGGGTGTGGTTTGTGTGCTTCAACCCCAGTTAAAAAAAGGTGTGGGCATGGCCTTTGTGCTTGTCAGTCACAGTAAAGGAGGTGTGGGTGTGGCCTCTGTGGTTGTTAGCCAGAGTAAAGGAGGAGTGATGGAAGCAAGACTGCTATACTTGTCAATATCATTGAAGGAGTTCTTGGTCTCTGTGTGTGTCAGTCACAGTGAAGGAGGTATGGCCTCTCTATGTCCCAGTAAAGATGGTGCGGATGTGGCTTCTGTGTCCGTCATTCACTATAAAGGAGGTGTGGGTGTGGCCTCTTTGCTTGTCATTCCTAGTAAAAGAGATGTGAGCATGTTCTCTGTTCTTTACTGTCCCAGCAAGCAAGGTGTGAGGTTGAACTCTGTGCTTGTCAGTTACAGTGAAGAAGGTGTGAGCGTGGCCTCTGTGTTTGTTGGAGTTGGAGCTAATAGATATTGAAAATCAGTTACTTTCACTAAAATTACTTTAACACAGAAATGAGAGAAGATGTCAGAGGAGATGATTAGTATGATGTTCAACTCAATGCAAAAATGCAAGCATGGAAGAAGAAGTTGGAAAGGCGATGCTACCAGGTGAACCAATCATAGTTGTTGTGGTCTGCATTGCCACAATGTGTAGTTATATTCATGACAAGTTGCACAACAGGCAACACCATAGAGTACATGGCAACATGAGACCTGTGGTGTAAATCAGGTTACACTCTTCTTCTATACTCTGTTGTATGTGTCAGTCACAATGAAGAGGGTGTGGTCTCTGTGCTTTTCAATAACAGTAAAGGAGTTGTAGACAAGGCCTCTGTATCTATATGTATACTCAGCTAAAGGGTTCTGTATTTTTTTTTTTTTTTTCTTGTTTGCTTGCTTACTTGTTTAACTTCTGATGATGCATTTGATTTTCTCTCACTAATATACACTGTTGAGTTGATATGAGTCACACAGCGGCTATGGTATAATCCTGGTTAATAAAATAAGAATCAACCTGTCAGCATGGATATTTGCACTCTATAATATAATTATCAGGTGTGGGTTTCACACAAAGATAGAAAATTATAGCTTGTGCTTCGTTCTGCAGCTACTTCCTTGTATTGGACAGGTAAGTATAACATCTGGAAGCCTGACTTAGTAGCACTCTGTATGACTGATGGCGTGTTTAAGCTGTTTTTGAACCTGGTCATGTTTAGTCCTATATTACAATGTTTGATGAAATAGACTAAAAATGTAAATAAAAAAAAGTACTTTGTAACTATGTAACTATGAGGACATTTATTGATTTTTTTAAGCCCCAAATACTTCTAATAAAACTCCCCAGACCTAATATTATTTCACACTCCATCCCCATTAGCCATTTTTTTTCTTCTTCTTTTTTTTCTGCTGGCATGATTGGAAAACGGTCGTTTCTGTCTCACCCTCAGGGATAAAAGAGCTCCATTCAGTCGACTCTGATGACTGGCATCGTGCCCCTTTCACTACCCCAACTCACTGTCACTCTGGAAGCAACAAATTGGTACATTCTCAGAATAATAATTAGCACAGCCATGAACATGCTATTGTTTCGGCTGCATAATGAGCAAACGGCCAACGGATCACGTGATCACTGTGCTCAGATTTGAACAAAGGGGTGGGGGAGTAAAAATAAATGAATCAAATAAATAAAGTAATAAAGAAATAAACTACACAAGTAAGAAGACACAAAGTTTAAACTTACATATTTAATGTGACCACTTATTCATTCAATAAATAAATAAATTGCTTGTTTACTTTCTTTTTTTTAAAATACTTTTATAATAGATAGATAGAAATATATTTTATACCTTAGATAATGTGTGATTGATTTTGGATTAAACCATTAATGTGGACATATTAGGAATATTTTTCATATTATACATTTTGTAAACTTATTTATATTTATTAATAAAAATTTATAATTTTATAACCTTATTCAATTTATTAATGCATTTTTTAAATTGATTTGGTCATCCTTAAAGGTTTTTGGAGATTCCAACAAATCACCTACTGAGTCATATCTTTTTTTAGTATTTAAATACCCTAAATTATTCAATGAGCTCTTAAAACCCCTTGAGGGACCCTTTTTCTAGGATTGTTTGTGTGTGCAGTACAAACTCCAGATTATTCGTCATTATATAACAGCTAGCTCCGTCCAAGCAATTTGATTGGACAAGAAGTATTCCATGAGTGTTGATATATTATTCAGAGTATAACAGCACTGGGATGTTTTACTACATGTATCTATCTGGTTTAAATGCGTTCTAATCAGAGCCGTCTTGCCCATTCAAGTTTTTAGATTAGATGGCTGTAAAAACTGTTACCATTTCCGTAGTAGGTGTTTTATTTAGCTTTACTACTACAATTTAAAATCTAAAGGTGCTTCTCTGTATGTCTATATTGTCATTTGAAGTTTGAACCGTGCACAAAGACACCACTCTCTGTATAGGGAATTTGGTAAATTACAACTAGAGAGTGCTGAGAAGTATCAGCTACTGTAGTAGACTGCTTACCAGCACAGTTATAGGATTTAAGAAGGACATTATGAGGTGATATTACACTCAAGGTTGTGCTGTTGCACTGAATATCAGCATGGCCGTGACGTCTTCAGCACTCTGGGGGCACCCTTGTGTATACGGATGCATCACGGCTGTGCTGATATTCAGAACAACAACAATCCCTCTAATGTGGTATTGCTTAAGTATTTTATTCTAAATATCTGAAAGCTGTCATAAATTTAATATTTAATTAATTTAATTTAGTATACTTTTTTTAAAAAGTTTTTAATGGTTCTTTAAACCTTTATGAATATGTGTATGGGAGATTTCCCAAGCTGGGACATTTTCTGACAGGAAAACCTTTTTCCAAAAGGAGGAATGCTATTTACATATACTGGAACAATAACTTGACAAATTACAAATTTGGTGCTTTTATAAAACATGAATGATTTTATGTTATTTAATGGCATAAGTTGGGATATGTAGAGTATGTTGTTTAGTATGATAATAAAAACAAATATCTGCTTCAGAGATGAACGGACACGTCCTTTGACCTGCACTAATTGGATAAAGTTCTCAATCCTCTAGTGCTGAACCCAAAGTTAAGCCATTGATCAGTTTGCTTGGATAATTGTCTATGTGAAATAGATAACTATCCAATAAAAAACAAATCAAGGGGAAACAGACCAAGTTTACAAATTGATTCGGACTAGAGCAAATTAACCATGGGTTTCCTCTGGGTGCTCCAGTTTTCTCCCACAGTCCAAAGACGTGCAAATTAAGTTAATTGGCATTCACAAACTTATAGAAGATGAATGAACTATGAGCTGGATCAAGTGCTATTTGGAGCGTATTCCAAGGAATTTGGGGCACAAGGTGGAGGACCACCTGGATGGCGTGTCAACCAGTCATATACTATAGGCAATTTGGAAACACCAATCAGCCTCCAATACATCATGGAAGGAAACCAGTGTACCTGGAGGAAACACTTAAAGCACAGGGAAATCATGCAATACTTGCAAAAACTGGCCACAAAATTGAACCTAGGTAATTTTAATAACCTGATATTCGTACCCAGCAAATCAATTTACGCAGGTGCATAGCTTGATTCTGAATACTTACAGTATGAAAAGTACCTTTTTCATACTGTATATATTGCTGCATATTGTTGTACTCTTCAGTAAATTAGAAGCAAAGATACAACAGGTACAAATATTTCGCAGTGCACGTCATGCATAAATAAAAGACTGAATGAGTTTGTTTAGAGAATGCACACTGAACAATAGAAATCAAATACAGTGTGTTTCCTAATTAGTGTCAGATTAGTTTAAAGACCAGAAACTTCTTTTCTTTTCTTCTCTTTAGCTAATGTAAGTTCATCCGGGGAAATGTACTTCGGAATTAATTTTCTCCTTGGACATGACCGCATGCCCCGTCGCACTCTCTACCAGACAGCCAAGAGGCCTGTGGCATCCTGCTAAGAAAAAAAAAAAAGAAAAAAAAAAAAAAGAAAACGAAAATGAAAGACTTTATAGGGCAGAGATCAAAAATAAGTGCTGCTCTACAACATGCTGAGCCTTGAGGTGAAAAAAATAACAATGATTTCACATTCTTTAATTTTCTGAGCAAAATGGACAGCCATTTTCGGGGTCGAATAATTGTTTGAACCGAGGATTTTATCATTAATCCGGGAGGGCTGGCAGATCCGGGGTCACACTGGGGGTTGATTAGGTACGAGACGCACAAAGCTCTGCTCACTCGACGCCGTTGAAAAGAAGCAAGTAATTTAGATTCAGGATTGGTCCGGGGGGCCGCCAAGGCTCGCTCCATTACCAGCCATTTTCAATTTCAGCCACACAATAAACATCAGCCTTGCCTCACCGTGGAAATTAGAACATTTGATAATGCACAGGAGAGAGGTGAGACTCGACAGGATGACACAACCTCATAGACGAAACAGCCTTGAGATTGGCCTTGTGTTTGACTCGCTGTTTTCATAGCATTAGGATTTTTTTACTTTTCTAAAGTGAAAAGATGCATGTGGCCTTGACTTCATCTTTTAAAACTAAGCAGATAATTGAAAATGAAGCATTTATACATACTTATACATGCACATATACACACACTTATAGTCTCTTATATACACTCTTGTATATACAGACAGTGTAGCCCTAAAGTATAATTTGTGTAATTTGTGAATTGTGACATTTCTTTGAGTTTAAAGCTCTCCATCAGACACCACACACACACACACACACACACACAGATATACACAGTACCTAGACAAAGTGTGGGATGGGGTTAGTACTCTGGTGGAGTTTGGTGTGGGATTACAACAGTGTCTGAGCTTGGAGAGGGCTTTTGCTAAAGTGCGATTTGGGAAGTTGGTTGTGAATTTAGGACTGAGGCAGGGTTTGGGGCACAAAAACATTTTGTAAACCTTGTAAGTAGCTGATATTTTATAAGCAAGAATGTATGGCTTTAAGTATTTTTTTTTTTTGGAAAAACTATAAACACATTGTAGATTGTGTTGCTCAGCATAAATTATTTTTATTATCTTTGTATTGCATTTGTTTATATTTATAAATCTCAAAAAATATCAGCAATAAAAACTGGTAAAACAGCATCTTGCATTCACGAAGATAGAGAAGAAAAATCCAGACTGGGAATTCACACAAACCACTTTATCAGTGGCGTAAAATCAATAAAGGCAGTGAGGGAGCAATTCCCTGTGGTGTTTTCCACCTCCTGGATCTGACAGGAGAAAAAAGTCTGTCAGTAAATGAATTTTATCAGCATGAAAACAAAGTGACTACCTGAACAAAGTCCATTTTTTAGTCAACACTTCAATCGAGTTCAGTGAGCTGAAAGAAGCCACTCGATCCTTTCCAGTAAATAAGACTGCTGAAAAAATGGACATGCACACACACACACACACACACACACACACACACTCACACACACACACACACACACAGAAAGAAAGAGAGAGGCTTAACGTGAACTAAGTGCTCTCTGAAATATGAAATAATATCTGATACTTTAATGCACATAGACACTGAGCCTGAGATCATTTAAAAGCATGAATTATGAACGATACATTTATTTCTAAAATATTGTATTTTATTTTATCACTTTTTTCATTCTTTTAAGGTTCTTTTCTTCTTTAATAATGTTAAAGGAACCATTTGCAAGATTATAAAGCCATTGTCCCTTCTAATTTATGCATCATAAGCAAAAAAACCTTAAACCTAAAATTACAGAACCTGGATTTACCTCCTGGTCATATCAAATGTGTCTTTTAAAACTATATGATTATTGAAAATGTTTTTTGTTGTTAATAATTGCAGATTTAAATAAGGAGCTGTTTATCTCACATTTGTGTAAGGAGTCTCCAGTGTCACTGTAGGGGTAACTGTCAAAGGTAATGCTGTAACATGACACCTTCAAGACAGAGAAGTTTACTGTATGTGGTTTCTCAGTACCATCACAAGCTGGGTTGTTTGTTTGTTTGTTTGTTTGTTTGTTTGTGATTGGCGTTCAAGTCAATCCATTGAAATTTCTTGTAAATAAAGGCATAAAACAAATTGACATTTACAGAAGAGTTCAAGCACAGTACGTGATGAGACTCTCAGTCACAGTAAAACAGTTGAATGGTGCAAACATTGTGCAAAGCCCACAGCAATCATTCCCATGAACATTCAGTTAGTGAAATGCCTGATTTTGAAAATCAAAAGATACTCTGTTGCCAACTTGCAGAAGAGAAGCATGTGTCTTTAGAAACTATACACACAATCATTCACAAACATCACTTGCACATTACAGGAACTTAGCTGGGAGTTATTGCCACATTTCCAGCAAGTGAGGTCCAGACCTCACTTGCAAGTCATTGACAGTACATTGGGCCATTAATGGAGTTCCGGGGGGGCCAGCATTTCAGGTGTGAAGCAGGCATGACTCAAGGGACTGAGAAAGCTTTCTACGTTAATGATATCCAAGCACAAGTAAAACATGGGGATAAGTGCCTTAGTGTAGCAGGGGATTATATATAAAAAAGGTCATTCATACTCTATGTGTTGTTTTACAGTGCAGTGCATCCGAAAAGTATTCACAACACATCACCTTTTTCCAGATTTTGTTATGTCACAGCCTTAATGCTAATTATTTTTCACTTATATAAAATGCACCTCAAGTGGATATCGCTTGTTTATTTCTCTCATCACAGCATCTTACACGCTTTTGTCTTTGCTTCTTTCATTTTGTCCAAAGAAGATTAAAAATTCCTGACTGCTATTATACAGTTCATAAAGTGTTGTGGGTAACTTAGCAGCCTCAAAGAGGTGTTGTGCAAGGTTTTTACCACAACCTGGTCAATTATTAGCTTGGCAATGTTTACACACACTAATAACAACCTATCATGCAGAATATACTTTCAAATTTATCATAATTTGATATTCGGGATTTGATACACAGCCTTGTAGAAGCTAGTTAGCTTTGTAGCTTAGCATAGGCATACATAAAACAATGCAAACTGTTCAAAGACATTACAGAACAACTTAAAAGTAATTATTAGGTGTACAAAGTTTTTTTTAAATGACATAATGTTATCAGATGTGTTTTCTTGCAAAAATTTTGCCCATAACTGGTTTTAAATGTGCATTTTGGCAGCTAACTGCTCTCTCCTCGATACTGCAGAGGGGACAGACCCACTTTCAAACAGGCTGCGACTGACAGTTAGTGTAATTAATGGTTGTAGAACACCTGGGACTTGGAGTAATACATAGTGTATAGTTGGATAATTACAGCTCGCCAAACTCAAGGTCTGATTGCCTTGATTGTAGATTGGTCCATTATTTTTCATGCATAAAATGAAGCTTGTCATGCCATTTGTGGTAAGAATGTAGATTTGGGTTGGTGGACATTAGGACATTGAATGTCCTAATGTCCTTTACAAATACTTTAAATTATTTTCTGACTCTATCACTATTTTGTCTAGTCTTTTCCTAATGATTTCTCTGCAATTTAGTCCCTTTTATTTCCACAATACCCAAATGTGTGCTCTCAGAAGATCCCTGAAATTTTCTCCATGGTTTTGTTGATGTCTTGTTTCATTCAGTGATGTTCAGCCTTTCCATGAAGAGCCCAATCTGTCCCTCAAGTGCACAGAAAAAAAATCGTGTTACAGCTTTTTTAACTCCTCTTCCACGTCACTCAGGCCATGTTCCAATCCGCCATCATTATGCTCACGTTTCTTTTCCTCCACACCTGTTAGTATCACACAGATGTGAATCTAGTGAGATGCAAAACAATCCATGATAGGATTAAAACAATTACGGACAATTTCAGAGGGAAAAAGGGCCATCTGCTGTATGCATTACCTCTATTGAAACAAGGCTTTTGTAGCCTGCCAGCTTCATTTTTTATGAAGGGTCTCATGAAATATGTATATTTTCATAAACTGTCAAGAGTCTGTGTTTGTCCTCCTCTTTAAGGTAAGATGAAGGAGTTAGATTTGGTTTGGTGAAAATCTCCAGAAATTCATCAAATGAAGCACAATTAGTTCATCTCTTGATAGACACTAAGAAGTCACTCTATAGGATGCAGAAGAGTGAGAGCTCCTCCGCCATCAGAGCTGATTACACATTTCAGGCCACGCTAATCATTCCGTTACATGCCAAATCACAACTTAGCACTGAACTGTGAAAAATTATGCATGGATAGGATAAAATAAGATCTGAAGAGATGATATTAAACATGGTAGCCAGATGAAGAGTTTTTAAAATTATTCCTACAAAAAATATTATCTGTTCACGCGCATACATAAATATGGTATGTGCATGTAAAAAAAATGAAATCTCATTATAGAAACTGTTAGTATCTACGCAACTAACTTACATTAAGCTTAGTCACCAAAGGATATAATTTTTTTTCCTGCCAATCCAAGTTTGGTTCTATTTTTATTTATAATTACCAATTACTGATCACCATTGTTGCCAACAAACAATCACTAATCACCACTCTTCTCAAAGACCAATTACTGTTCACCTTTGTTTTCTTCTTGCGATAAATTCTGTTGAAATTAGTACTATATGTACAAATCTACACATCACAATATTCAGTATGATCTGTTGCTGAAAAATTATTTCACACATTTTTCTGGTTCGATCTGAAGGAATCTGGATCTCTCCATGACATGGCTGTTGGACGGTGGGCAATCCGCCATGCAGTCTGAGCAAAGCCTCATGGGAAATGATAGACTTTGCTCTACATCACTGACCCCTTTTTCTTCAATGTCCAGACCTCTTCAGATCGATCTCAGTGCCACACACCTCAATCAGGCTGATAATTAATTTCATATCTCAGACCACAAACATCCTCTTACCTTGGATGTTTAGGTGTTTGTAGCAGTATAATTTAGCTGGCGACACTATCGGCTCAGAGTTTAGCACCTTTGCTAAATTGGATGCATTGATGTGGAAGAAGAGGTTGAGCTTCCTTTCAGAAGAATCTCAAAGCATGAGAGATCAGCAGATTGAGTCTTTTATGGCAGAACGTGTGGGACGGCTATGTATCCATGTGTAACATTAGGTCACAGATACAGGAGCTGTTGATTAGCTGTGTGAATTGATCACCTCTGGGCTTCACTTTTTTAACTCACTGTCAGTTTTATTTTTAATCATATAGTGAACTTCAGATGTAAAGAATCTAGGAAATTCATCAGTAAGAAATCATAAATAACACTTATAAAACAAATGGTAGGGTTGAGAAGTAGGTCTGTGATATTATTTTTTTTTTCAGCACAGGATCCAAATCAATATACTGTACATTGTTTGTGAGAAGGTCTTCTTAACACGATAAAGTATTGGAACTAGTATTACTTGACCATAGTGCAGCTTTTGACACTACTGATCATACTATTCTTCTTGTTAGATTAGAAAATAAGTTGGAGTTAATTTGTTTGACTGATCATTATTAGTTTGTAGGTGAAGTGGTGATGTCTCTATGAATACTAAAGAAACGGTTGTGTTCTACATGGTTCTGTAAAGACCTTGGTGTGATTATTGAGTTAAGTCTTTCCTTTGAATCTCATTTAGGTAACATTTCTAGGATAGCTAAGCTATTGTAATGATCAAAAACATAATGCAGAAAAACTTATGTTACCTCTAGGTTGGAATATTGCAATGCTTTATTGTGTCGATGTTCCATTAGGTGCATGAACTAGCTGAATGCAGCCACCAGAGTCCTTACTAGAACCAGAAGATATGACCA
>JAOTRS010000004.1:10997921-11014782 GCA_028565755.1 Dinotopterus cunningtoni
AAAAGGCATCTAAATTTAGTGCTTAGTAATTTTTTATCTAATTAAACATGCAAAGATACTATAATCAAATATGATTCTGTGCATTCACAGCCAGTCCAAAAGGGAAGAAATACGCCTTTAAATATGACCTAATGTCACCGTGCATCCTCATGATCATCAGAAATTTAACCTCCTTTTCAGAGATTTTATGTTCTAAGGCTTTGTACTTCAGTGTAATCCATATTCAGCTTCAGCTCTGTTACTACATTAGGCACACACTGTTAAATTGGTGCATAATGATAAAGTAAGAATAGACGATCAAAAAGTTAAAACATTAGGATGGTCTCACATTACAGCAAACTTTCAAGCACTCATACAGGAGGTCCCAATAGAAGATGTGTGAAAATGTGACCATTTAATGCTTATAACACAGTCATAGATATGAAACTCTTTTATAAATCTCAAAAATGACAGGTGACGAAGAACACTAGGATCTTTATATGCTTCCCAATGTCACTGGGTGTCAAAAAAAAAAACTGATTCATTAGTGGCACATGCACATACAAAGAATAATTAATTACTATTAAGCAAGACCAAAACAGAAAGATAGCTACTGACACACTGTTAAACGTTGACTAAAAAGAGAAAAGAAAGAAAGAAAGAAAGGTCTCTTATTTAAAACATACTGTAACTATTTCTGATTTACCCTTTGACAAAGCATGCAGTCATGTTACAGGTACAAATACAACACAATGCAAAAAGTAGGCAATAAAAAAAAAACCAACGAGAATCTTTTAAGTATCAGAAATAAACATTTCCTTTTTAAAAATGTTGTCACATTTTGTCGCAATATATATGAAAACAGCCTAAAACCTTTTAAAGCAGAAAGAGGTGCACATTACACTGTTAAATGTGTTTGTGCTGGTATAGCAGGAAAGAAAGAAAGAAAGAAAGAAAGAAAGAAAGAAGAGTAGAAGGTTAAAAATTTAGCTCAGTATCCCATTACTGCAAACTTTCTCACGAGCATGCTCACAAGAGATAAAACTGTGAGCAATATATAGTACTTAGTGCATATACATAGTGTATTATGTAGTATATAAAACACCTAATACAACTATAACACACACAGTCTTAGATCTGATGCTAAACTTTTTAAGGTCTAAAGTATGATTAAAAAATAAAAAATTCACCATCTCTAGTTAACCCTTTGGCACCGTGTTCAGTCACGTCACACCTACAAAGCCGACATTTGCGTCTAAAGTAGCAGGTGAAGAAGCACACCAGAATTTTTAAATGCACCCCAGCGTCACACAGCATTCTGATTATAATGAGAAATAACAGCTCCTGAGTGTCACGTTGTGAACCTTCATTATCAAATCTGCATCGTAAACAACCTCAAAACTTTGTTCAATCCATCCAGCATCCCAGAAGACCACAGCCTTTGATATTAAAAACAAACAATTATCCACTGCCAAACAAAAAAACATATCCCCAAAATACCTTTTAGATGCCCAGAGGAAGCCCATGGCCAAAGAGATGGCGAAGATATCGTTCTGCCTCACATTCTTATGCTGTTTCCTCTCTCTGCGGCGGAAAGCGAATGCTTAGAGACTCAGTGGCATATTTAATTAGAAGCGAGCTGTTTGCACTATCAGTGTGAGGATCTACCTCTCCAATCTCTCCTGAGTCAATCTTCCCCCATCTCTGATTTTCTTTTATATTTATGCCGGAATATTTAATTGTAGACAAAAGGTTACTCGGGCTGCATTCACCGCACACAGCCGGAATAATCTGCTTTAAAAGGCTTGACATTTCAGGCTTTTCAAAACGGTTGAAAAAAAATTATATCCCTGCTTTTGTTAATCAATGAAGTAGAACTCTCGTGAACAAAAGAATTAAATTGCTTGGTTGGTTTAATAAAAAAAAAAAAAAAAAAACACAGACAGAGCTGCTTCCTCTGGGCTTTTTGTGCATGCAGGCACCAACACTGTAATTCCATATGATTTAGGGGCAAAACTCTCATTTCTGCACACAGTTGGCTGTTTTTATATTTTTTTTTCTTTTTTCGAAAGAAAATCCTTTTGAAGCTCCAGCCAGGCTGAGGACAGATTTATCATTACGGCTGACTTTCACTGACTTGCAGCCAGTCCACTGCAATTTACCATCTCTATACGGCATGAAAAGAAAACAGGGTAATTATGCAAATGAAAGGGGCAATAATTAGGATCTTTATTCGGCGAGCAGAGCCATGTGGAAAGGACTTGCCAGTATTCTTTCAACTGGTTTTCCTTCAAGAGTAGCTTTTTGAGATTTAGATTTATGAACACTCACACCTCCACATGTAGTCAAATAAAATGGAAACTTGTGGAAAGTGGAAACTATATAGTCTCTAGTGATGGGAGTTGGTAACAATTCCATAGTCAATCATCGGTTTACGTAACCAATCAAGGATCGATTAATAATGGTATTTACTCTTTTATTCTTACACCTTGTGACAGAATTTGCCTATCACGCTCTCCATCTTAATATTTCCCTTCTTGGCGGTTTACTTGTATCTCTCGTGAGTCAGCCCGATCAGCCAGCCACCTCCAGGTCATGATGCCACTACAGGCTTTCTGTCTACTCTCCAAGGTACTTATCACAGCGCACCTGAAATCTATCTGGTAATCAACCCTCGGGTTTAAAAGAACGCATTGACCCTCCTTCATCGCTCTAGTGTGCCTGGTGTTCTTTTCCCTTGCAAAGTTCTCTAGCAAATATTTTCCTTGCCTGTTTTTTTGGATTTTACATCTCGGCTTCACCTCTTGGATATCTTTTGTGTCTGGATCAATGTCTGTGCATAACAGACATGCCTGACTCATGGACTTTGAACTTGAATTGCGCTTTCGGATCTCTTTATGTGGGTGTTTCCCCTCTCACAGATATCTACCAAGAGGGTTTCACTCACTCGACCATTGTCTATACCGCTTTATCTTGTATACAGGGGTGCAGAGGGCCGGGAGCCTATCCTAGGAGACTTAGGGCATGACTACATGGTAAACCCTGGACAGTGTGATAATCCATCGCAGGGCACACACATACACATTCAAACGCTCATTTACACACTATGGGCAATTTGGGAACGCCAATTAGCCCAATCTGCAAGTCTTTGGACTATAGGAGGAAACCGGAGTACCCATCAGAAGCCCACCAAGCACAGGAAGAACATGCAAACTCCATGTACACCTGAGGCAGGAATCAAATCTGGACCAGTGTGCCTTGGAGGCGCAAGGCGACAGTGTTAACCACTAAGCCACCGTGCTGCCTGCAAGAGGGTTTGATCTAAGTGAATTAACCAACTTACTTGGATTTTCCTTCATTCACACTCTGTTTAAAAGATGAATTCATCATTGGACTAATAACTGTGTTCATTCTGCCTTTGACCAAAGACGTCCTGCACTGGTCCTCGCGTCCACTTCCTGGCTTGTGGATCTTGCAGAACTCATGCTTGAGTCTTGAGTTGGGCAAAGATGATTTCTTCACCCAATCATTTAACCCAGCAGACTCAATGCGTATCAGTAGAGAATGGACCTCTCCAGAGAAGAACACCGATTACATATTGGGATTGCATCTCTACTGTGGCAAGTTTGGACATTTTTGCCTTCTGTGCCTGTTAAAATCAAGGCCCCTCCGGTGAACCTAGGGGCGCTGGAGTAGCCTACACAGAGATGGATAACAAGCCGTTACTGTATGCCCTCGTTGACTCAGGGTCTAATCAAAATCTGATCTCGGACACTTAAGCACAGGAGCTACATATTCCTACCCAACCTCTCAGTTACCCGCTAGCCATTCGAGCACTAGATGGCACCCTCCTATCCTCCATTACATAATGCACTGTGTCAGTCACCCTTTGAATATCAGAATGGCAACCATTCTGAAGAGATCTCCTTTTTCATTATGGACAATGCTCAATCCCCCCTAGCTCTTGGACGCCCCCGGCTGACATGGCACAACCTACATATCGATTGGACAATCTAACGCATTTAATCTTCTTTCTGGTACAGCTCCTCCTCTTTAGTATACTCTTTATCTTTATACTCTCAACATTAAGAACTTGCTCTCCACTTCTGTTGTCCACTGCCTTTGACCTCCTACAGAGAGTTAAGACAGGCTTTAACACTCTGTCCAGGCACTAAGAGTATCTTGTGGTGCCCTTTGGCATAGCGAACACTCCTGCTGTGTTTCTGCCCCTGGTGAATTATTTTGGACTATATTTTTTTTCAAATTCAAATTCATTTTCAAATGAATGAATTTAACATGAGATGTTTTTCAACATCTTTGTTAACATCTACCTGGATAACATTCTGTTTTTTTTCCTGTTCCATTAAGGAGCCTAACGTTCATGTTTGTCAGGTCATTCAGCTCCCAAAGAACCAGTTGTATGTAAAAGCAGAGAAATGTGTTCTACTGTGTTTCATTTCTGCAATTTAGTATTGCCCCGTCAAAGATCCAGTTGGATCCAGGCAAGGTGAACACTGTGGCCGAATGGCCTAGACCCCCCATTTAAAAAGAGCATTTCCTTGGTTTTGTCAATTTTTATCAGCAGTTAATATGGAATTGCAGCTCTGTGGCAGCACCACTCATTGCCTTAACCTCCATCAACATTCCCTTTTATTGGTCTGATCATGCAGAAATCTCCCTCAAAGACCTTAAAGACTGGTTTACCACCACCTCTATCCTGATACTGCATAGGTGCAGGGATTGCCAACCGACAAGTTGTGTCCCTGTCATTTCTTTTCTCACCGTTTTTCCCCTGCTGAGAGCAATTTTGGCATAGACTACCAGGAATTGTTGCCGATAAAGCAAGCACTGGAGGAATGTAGGCCCTGACTTGAAAGGACCAAAGTCCCATTTAGCATCTAAACTGGTCACAAGAACCTTGAGTATCTCAAGTCAGGTAATTGCCTAAACCTGGGTCAGGCCAGATGGTCACTTTTCTTCTCCCGCTTCAACCTTTTTTTATCTTACGACCTGGATCCAAAAACACAAGACCGTGCATGTTCCCAACAGTTCTCTTGGGCCATAGACCACAACTGGAGTGCAACTTCCGGCGACTTGACGTCATCAGTGACCAGCCACATCAACAAGTATACCGGCGACGTCACTGTCCAAGAACATCATCTCACAACCCAACCAGAAACCGTAGATTACTGCGGAGGTGTGTGCACTGCTGAAGACCCGAGACTCCGCCTCCGAGCAGGGGACAAGGTGGCCCTAAGAACAGCAAGGGCCAAACTTTCCCGGCCCATTACAGAGGTGAAGCGTGCACACGCCCAGAGAATCCAAAACCACTTTAGGGACAGCGATGACATACGGCGAATGTGTCAGGGCATACAAGCCATCATCAACTACAGGACGACATCACCTACCTGTGACAGTGACGGCTCCCTTCCAGATGCGCTGAACAGCTTTTACGCTTGGTTCGACATGCAGAACGACGTGATGGCGAGAAAGACCACCCCTCCTTAAAATGACCATGTGCTGTGTCTCACCACAGCTGTTATGAGGAAAACTCTATGCAGAGTCAACCCACGTAAAGCTACTGGACCAGACAGTATCCCTGGCAGAGTGCTCAGAGAATGTGCTGAACAGCTGGCAGATGTTCTCACCGACATCTTCAACATCTCTCTGAGCAGCGCCATCATTCCCACTATCACTACCATCCCCCAACACCTGATCGGAAAGCTGAGCCTTTTGGGCCTGAACACCTCCCTCTGTAACTGGGTCCTGGTCTTTCTGACTGGAAGGCCTCAGTCAGTACGGATCGGGGACTGCATCTCCAGCACCACCACACCGAGTACTAGGGCCCCCCAGGACTGTGTGCCCTGTTTGCTCTATTCACATTTCTGACTCATGACTGTGTAGCAACACACAGTTCCAACCACATCATCACGTTTGCTGATGACATGACCCTGGTGGGTGTCATTAGCAAGAATGACAAGTCAGCATACACAGAAAGAAAGTGCAGAGGCTAACGGACTGGTGTAAAAATAACAACCTGTCTCTAAACGTGGATAAGACAAAAAAGATGGTTGTTGACTTCAGGAGGACATGAAGTGACCACTCTCCACTGAGCATCAACGGCTCCTCTGTGGAAATAATCAACAGCACCAAATTCCTGGGTGTCCACTTGGAGAAGAACCTCACCTGGTCCCTCAACACCATGCTCCTTGCACAAGAAAGCCCAACAGCGCCTTTTCTTCCTACAAAGGCTGAGGAAGCCCCACCCTCCACCACTGATCCTTACCACCTTCTATAGAGGGACTATCGCGAGCATCCTGAGCAGCTGCATCACTGTCTGGTTTGGTAATTGTGCCATCTTGAACCGCAAGACCCTACAGCGGATAGTGCGGACAGCAGAGAAGATCATCTGGGTCTCGCTTCCCTCTATCAAGGACATCTACACCACACTCTGCATCCGCAAAGCCACCAGCATTGTGGCTGATCGGACACACCCATCACACACACTCTTCATCCTCTTGTCATCTGGAAAAAGGTACCGATCCATTCAGGCACACATATCCAGACTGTGTAACAGCTTCTTTCCACAAGCCATCCGTCTCCTCAAGAAAAAGGGACTAGACTGAAACACACACACAAACACACACACACACACACACACACACACACACACACACAATCAGTCAGATTAACTCAACTACCCTTAAAACATTGAGACTGGACTGATAAATCAACACGCGCAAACACACTGATTAACAACCATCAAACAATTGTACACATCAACCTGTAAATGCTCTTTTGCACAATATTCATTACTTGTTAATTTGCACAAACTATTTTTATCTTTGCTGCTACTTATAAGGAATGTTTACTGCTTACTGTTTCTCCTTCCTCTTCCTCAACTCATTACCTCATTACCACGAAGTACTGAAATGTCATGTTGTCGCATTGTCACTTTGTCGCTCTTGTTTGCACATTTGCGCTTCACGTTGCCTCTTTTGTATAAAACTTGGATAGTTTTTCTGTTAACCTAAAATGTCAATCTGTCTTGTCTCAGCTAGTCAGCTAATTAGGTTGCTTAGTTAGTTAGTTGGTTAGTTTTTGTTAATTTATGTTGTATGTAGCACCTTGGTCCTGGTTTCACTGTGTACTGTGTTCAACCAACTCTATATGGTTGAAATGACAATAAAAGCTTACTTGAACTGGACTTTACACAGAATGGTGCAAAAGCTAAGCTATAGTAACTTAAATACTCTATTCTTTATAACCATAGTGAAGAAAAAGTATCCAGAATGCACATTGTGTAACCTTAAGGAGCATGGGTACAAAAGCAGGTGACATAAGTTTTCAATCCTGCTGGTGAAGAACAGGAATCTGAGACTAGAGTGTATTAGAATCACATCACCGGGTCTCTTCCACTTCTTAACTGCCCAGGTTCATTTAAGTCCACTCAAACAAAAGAGTTTGGCCTCATAGCATCCATATTGATATTATGGCAATGAATTTTACAAAATAAATTAAGTTTGTAAATGAACTTAATTTTATTTTACAGTTCAAGCAAAGTTTGACAGTTTGACATTTTTAGTGTAAATTTTAAGCACAAACGTTGCTAATATTTATCTTTAAAAATGTCGGCTAGTTGTTGGCTGAAGTTGGATCAAAAACCTTGTCAACACTTTTATAAAATTGAAATTGAAGATTTACTTTTTCTTCAGTTTGTCTTTTAAGTGTGTTGTTTTTTTGAGGACTGGAGGACCACCACTGACCAGGTATGATAGGGGAAGTTAAAAAGATCAATTTATCTTCTATACAGCTTATTCTGTGAACAGGGACGCGGGGGCTTGGAGCCTATCCCAGGAGACTTATGGCATAAGGCAGGGTACACCATGGACATAGTGTCAATCCATCGCAGGACACACAGACACACACACACTACTGGGAATTTGGGAATGCCAATTAACCTAATCTGTATATCCTTAGACTATGGGAGGAAACCGGAGTACCTGGAAGAAACCCACCAAGCAAGGGGTGAACAAACTCCTTGCACACAGACTATAATAATATATTTTTAAAATAATTAATAAAATAATAAACTTAATAATAATAATAATAAGTAGCAGCAGCAGTAATAGTAGTAGTAGTACTAGCCATACCGTAGTATTCAGACGGCCAGCTTTTGTTTTATCATAATTTAGCCTGCTTGCAGTTCTAGAAATAAGGCTGTTAAAATATGTCAACTCTGTATTTTAACCTCATCTGCAATACACAGATTCTAAAAATCTGTCTAACTTAGGCAAGGTGCAATCGATTACACAATGTTAGAGACTTGCACTAGGTAACGAGAAAGGATTGCCATTTCTAATATGGCGTATCTACTGCCGTGTCGCAGGTAGTAGCGTAATTGGCTTCGATTTTGCGACGATTGTTGCGACGTCATGTCCCGTTTTTTGGCAGATTCGAAGTCCTCATTCCAAAACACGATGAGTTTCTGACATTGATTTGTGGTGGCAAAAGGTCGAAAATATGTTATAAATGTTATACCTAAAGACGTGAGGACTAAAAAGAACATTATTGGGGAACAATGGTATGATTTATTTAAAATTGTATATATGTTACTGATGTATAAACTTTATGACCTGATTAGCAAAGCAGCTACGCGAGTAGCTAACAAATAGCTTTGAAGGGAACTAAATATTTAATGACTTGTTATAGCTGCGTCTGTTAAATATGTGCTCTTATCGCGTATTCGTGATATTACAATTAAGATAAAGTGACAGAAATGGGGCTAACACAGCTAGCATGGTTAGCCGTGCTGTGTGTGCCCTTTACACTCATCTCGTTATTTCATACAGTTTATTAGGATAAATAAAAATTATCAGAACAGAAGAAACACAAGCAAACTGCAGAGGCATAATTTGGACAGAACTGGGGTTAAAAAATAAAAAAAAAAACGTTATAACTCGAGTTGAGCTGTTTGGCGCTATAATAATGTTATCGTGATAAATTATGTCACAATACGCCTTTCTTCGATCTCACTATATCTTTATTAAAGTTATGTTAAGTAAAGCAGCTTGATATGTAAACATACAAAGTGTGTAAAACAGCGGTGGAATCTCTTGTGTAAGAGTAGTATTGCCAACTTTCCTGCCCAGCAAAACTCCTTGTCTATATATCAGAGATGATTGATTAATTTCATATTACAGCAAAATACATATGACTCGATTATAACTTGATCATACAACTGGATCGAGTTATTTCATAATGCCAGAAATCATCACTCGTCATGTAAAACCAAAACATTATCGCAGGTTATTTGTGTGTTCTTGGCGAAGTCTATAGCTGTCATAAAATCTTTAAAAAAATTATTTGTGCATTGAAATGTACTGTTGCCATGGTGATACTGGTGGCGAGGGGTTGTGGCTGCAAAAATAATACATTTAATTATTTTGCATATTGCAAAATTAGCTCACACTGCCATTATAACAGCAGTGTTGCATTATTATACACTCACTGCTACTGTAGTACTGTGTTCGATCCACTTATGCCTTCAGAACTGCCTTAATTCTTCATGGCAAAGTTTCAACAAGGTGCTGGAAATGTTCCTTAGAGATTTTTGGTTCATATTGACATGATGGCATCACGCAGTTGCTACAGATTTGTCAGATGCACATCCAAAATGCTAATCTCCCAGCCCACCACATCCCAAAGGTGCTCTACTGGATTGAGATCTGGTGACTCTGGAGGTCATTTGAGTACGGTGTCATTACAGTGTCATCACTCACTGTCATAGTAAAGAAACTGTGTATTCTTCTGGATATTTTTTTTCTTTTTCCATGTTTAAATTCACGTAAATCATTTAGTTTCCCTCATTCTGAAGTGTGGTTTGAATGTCAGCAGATCGTTGTGACCATGTCTACCTGTGTACAGTAAATGCATTGATTTGCCAGCATGTGATTGGCTGATTAGATGTTTAAGTTTAACAAGCAGTTGAACAGGTGTACTCAATGAAGTGGCTAATGAGTTTAGATATAGTATATACATGCACACAGTTCATATAAAAAATGTACAGTTTGTGAAAAAGTTTTTTTCTGTAATTTAATTTAAAAAGTGAAACTCATTCTAGATTTATTACACAACATGTAAAACATTTTAAAGCTGTTTTG
Organism: Dinotopterus cunningtoni; assembly: GCA_028565755.1. Taxonomy (NCBI): domain Eukaryota; kingdom Metazoa; phylum Chordata; class Actinopteri; order Siluriformes; family Clariidae; genus Dinotopterus; species Dinotopterus cunningtoni. The sequence continues at coordinate 11,008,064 of JAOTRS010000004.1, forward strand.
TTTTAATTTTTTTTTTTAATATAATGATTATAACTCATGGCTCATAAAAATCTAACTATTGTGTTGCTACATTAGTGTTTGTAAAACATGTACAGTAATCCATTAATTTATAAATTATATAAGTGATATAATAATGACATTATATGTGTATTATTTATGTATGTAACTGTCGACTTCCTTATTTGGAAATTCTCTTGCTGAAAACCAAGGATCTTACAGGTTTTTCCTACCAGTGATGGAAACAGTTTTGTCTGTCAGTCGTTTGATGTTATGCAGGCGCCATTTGTTTCTCTTTCAACATAATTAAGCCGTATTGTGTGTGTGTGTGTGTGTGTGTGTGTGTGTGTGTGTGTGTGTGTGTGTGTGTGTGTGTGTGTGATTTGCAGGCCAGCACCCTGGTGGCCGTGGGTCTCACCCTTGCAGCAGCAGGATTTGCAGGTTTGCAGGAATTTGGAACTGATGCGTTCTTAATAAATATAAGTGCATGTTTTTTCCTCTGTGCACAGACTGATAGAGAGTCGGGGATAATGATAAAGAGTGCCATGCCACCTAATAATAAATTACATAGTGTTGTTTACACACTACCAGTCATAGGTTTGGACACACCTTCTAACTCCATGGTCTTTCCTGATTTTTAATTCTTTCTACATTGTAAAACAATGCTGAAGTCATCCACAATATGCAAATATTGAGATGTGTCTGCTACTTTTGTTGTGTAAAGTCTTCATAATGGCTCTAATCTGAGGTGCTGTTTATTAGTGATTTTTGAGGCTGGTAAATCTAAATCAACTTCTCTGCAGCAGAGGTAAGTTTTGGTCTTACTTTCCTGGGACAGCTGACCTTCATGTCTTAAAATAACAAATGACTGTTGTTGTTTATTACATAATGCCATGTGTTATTTCATAGTTTTTTAAAAAAAAAAAAAATCGGTTATAGTTCTAGAATGTAAAGAATTGAATTAGGTGTGTCCAAAGCTTTGACTGGTATTGCACACATGTACATTCACATATACATATCCATACATTGTCAGTATTCTTATAGTAAAGAATTAATAGTATAATGTACCTTCCTGAAGGCATTATACAAATAGAAACTATAATAAATATATAAGTCGATAATGTAAAATGTTATAAACATATATAATTAGTAATGAAACGTTCTGAAATTGTGTTTCATAGCTTTTTTGCATGTGCCTAACACATTTTTAATTCAGCATGACTCTCATGATCATGCTTCATAGAAACTGAATTAGTTTCTCCTCTTACAGGTCGATATGCCATGCAGGCCCTGAAACAGATGGAGCCCCAGATGAAGCAGGCTCTCCAGTCGTTTCCTAAATCTGTAAGCAACTTCATAGATAAAGGTGTATAACGGTTACCAACATTTGTGTATTCAAAAACATATGAGTGATGTTTTCTCTGGCAGACGTTTGGAAGCGGTTACTACAGGGGAGGATTCGAACCCAAGATGACAAAGAGAGAAGCGTCTCTCATCCTAGGAGTCAGGTACTGATCATGAGTAATACGGTCTATAATGATTAAACCACTAACCACTATGTGGTGCTGTTCTAGTAAACTAATCAAAGTTGTAATAATGTGATCAAAATCCATCCGACCAGAATCCAGAACTCAACAGCACCGTGTTGTAACATGAGTGGATTGCAAAGTGTTATGTTGTGACGGAAAGTAAATTATTTTTTTCTTCCCCTGCCAGTCCCACGGCTAACAAAAACAAGATCAGGGAGTCGCACAGGAAGCTGATGATATTAAATCATCCTGACCGCGGTAAGATCACCATCTACTGTAACTGTCGTGCATGTGTGTATAAGATGGAGAGAGGGACCTTTGACAATACTGTACATATATTCTCATGCCAATAAAGCTCATTTAATTGAAAAAAAGAAAAACTGGACAGGAATTTTGTCCAGTTTTCCTGATGTTAAACATCATCAATCACATTTAAACAGGAAAAATAAATGTGCGAGTATGAGATCAATGTGAGAGAAAATCTTCCAAAAACTTAATTAAGACTAATCTATGTTGTGTCTGGTCTGTCGTCCAGGTGGATCTCCGTACATTGCAGCAAAAATAAACGAAGCAAAAGATTTACTGGATGGACAAGCCAAGAAATAGTTTAATACACACTCAGGGAGTGACTCTGTTTCATTAAACTTGTCAGTTGTATCACTGGGGTCATTTGTCTCATTTTCATTTCACAGTGACGATCCTGACCAAGTCTGTTATCCAGCTGTGGATCTGTTACCTTGCACCCACACCACTGTTTATTACTTATGCTTACTGGGTAGAAAAGTTCCCCATCTGGTGCACTTTGTCAGTCTCAGTAATTAAGGTGTTGTCTATTCATTTGTAAGGTTCAGGGAAGCAAGTATCACCTTTGGACAGTCCCTGTCCTCTGTAGATGTGATTAATTCCCACAGGAGCTAAAATAAAGTATGAACAATTATGGCCAGTTGTGGGAAGGTAGGAAGTGAGGTATGGCCAATTCCCTTGTTAGTTTCATGGTAAAAATAAAAAAAGAAAGGCAGAAAGAAAACTAAAATGACGAATATTTGGAAGATCAAAATTTTATTTAAGAACTACCTGCATACAAAACATATTGCACATCAAACAACCAGTATAATCATTTAAAAAAAGACTGGAAACAGTTTACAGAACGGAAAGACTGGAAGTTGATCTTTCAGTAGTCCAATTTATTTCCTGCGTGCAACGTTCAGTTGGCCAAGTTAGTGTTAGAAGAACTGCTTCTGCATCTCATTTAAATACTGTACATCTTAATAAATAAACCAAGGCTCTTTTTGCAGAAGTCAGTAAATCATTCCAAGAGTCACGTGGAGTGTTTTCCTATTGACGACAGTAACAAACCAGTTTTCCAGACTAACATTTTTTTTCTAAAGGGACAGAAATTACAATTCAGTGCAAAAACATCCTTTATCTTCCTGACCGCATTTCCTAAATCACTGTAAGGAACAGGCATGTGCCGATATGATGCTTTCTTTTCTTGGGAACTGCTTATTTTTTTTGTTAATGTTCACAATATTACTGAAGCATCAGTTCTGTCCCATATATTGAAGAAAAAAAGAAAAAGGAAAAAAAAAAAAAACATTTCTTTAGATTTGTCCAAAATTACGGGATCATAGATGAAGTCTGTGCTTGGGTTCTAAATTAAAGTCCACTCTACGCAAACAGGCTATTTCTTCCCATGCTACAACTTCCTAATCTCAATACTGGATATCATGACATAATCATCCGACTGATTATCGGCACATGCCCAAAATGAAGTGATTGCATATTAAAAATAAAAAGCAGCTAATCTCTCTGGATTTCTTTAGGCCTACAGCCAGCCAGTGACCTACTCTCTGAAGGCACAACATCTGATCATGTACTTAAAATATTACAGACTTTATTTCATATTGTCTGTAACGAAGCCCAGAAAGATCATGCATTATACTTTCTTCTGTCCCATTATCATCATCTCAATATAATAACAAACACTTCTGAGGTTTGTTGGTCAAAAAATAATCTAATAAATAGAATAGAAAAACATTGACATCCCTGCTTGATAATTAGGAACACTGCGATTACTTAGGACTGGCCAGCCCTAAAGAGGACTAAACGCCATCAAAATATGGTATGTTATTAATATCACCATTTCATGTGTTTATGCTAGGCTATAAATGAGTGTATATGTAAAGGTTTTATGTTAGCCACCAGCACATTAGAGGGGCACTGTCCTGCAAAACACTAGAAAAATTTACCTGAATAGTTTTTTCTTCATATCCTAGGAAAAATATGTTGTTTACTAAAGTTAATAATGTAAAAAATAAAAAACACTGATCAAGTGTCCACACCATAACTAAAACCAACCAATGGTGGCTTTTCAGTCCCAAGCAGTTATCATAAAACCCTGTTATACACACAACATACTGCGGTTTCCATGATGGGTTTGATTGCATTGTTTTAATGCATTAGTTTTTAATACTGTCCTAATAATAATCACCAGTGACATTATTAATATAGTTTTTGATTTGTCACTGTAGGATTGATTTTTTCCCCTCTTATTGAGGGAAATAGCTCTGTTTCTGACTATTGGCAGTAAATGTTCTGTTATCCAAAAAAAATCCAGTTAACAGATGTTAGCCCAGTCAGACACACTGAAAGAGTTTAATTTACAGGGAATTACATTAGTGACGGCACGTTACCAGGAAAATTGAGTCAACTTGAGATTACTAATGTGAGCTGGCAGTAGAGGGTGCAGCTTCCAGACACTTAAATGTCAATCACTGCAGATAAACATATCGACTGACTCATCTGATGGGGGAAAAACGACTGGTGATTTCTTGCATGATCAATTTTACACAAATCTCAGTTGACAAATTTGTTAAAATTTGGAGGTCTGAAGTTATAACACTTATAATGGTAAACTTGTAAAGATAACTGGACAGAAAAAAGGCTAATAATGCATTGCACTTTGGGGCTTCTTTTATATATTTCGTGTTCTCCCGTCGTACCTGACCCCTGGTGAAGGAACAGAAAAGTGCAGCAGAGAGAAGAATCTGGAAGTCCGTGTGTGTGTGTATGTGTGTGTGTGTGCGTGTGTGTGTCAGTGTCTATCTTTGGCGAGCTTGCACAAGTACTATTGTAAAAATGTAAAGGTTATGACTGTTTGGAGAGAGAATAGAGGAACAGGTCAGGGCGTTGAGGAGAGTCCGTTAACGACAGTTGGCTTAGCCACATCGGTTTTCCCGCCAGGGGCTGTTTCTGTGGAAGCGCGTGGTGCCATTTCCTGGTCATCAATGTTGGTATCAGGGCCATTAGCGAGCTGTTTCGAGATGCCATGTTCAGATATGACATCCACCTGACCCTGACAGTAGAAAAATTTTTTTATTGAATTAGAATTTTCTTGTTTTTATTTATTATTATTTATTTTATTTTTTTTTACACAGCAATTTCAAAATCATAGGTTATAGCACATAACTTCTGGAAGAAGTTGAACATCCTTAAGAACGAACAGTTATCCTTTTGTACCTTACATGATTTTTCTTATCTGTCCATCTACACGTCTGTGTACACGTGGACAAAATTGTTGGTACCCTTCGGTCAATGAAATAAAACTTACAATGGTCACAGAAATAACTTTAATCTGACAAAAGTAATAATACATAAAAAGTCTATGAATGTTAACCAATGAAGGTCAGACATTGCTTTTCAACCATGCTTCAACGGAATTATTAAAAAAAAAATAAACTCATGGAACAGGCCTAGACAAAAATGATGGTACCCCTAGAAAAGACTGAAAATAATGTGACCAAAGGGACATGTTAATTCAAGGTGTGTCCACTAATTAGTATCACAGGTGTCTACAATCTTGTAGTCAGTCAGTGGGCCTATATATAGGGCTCCAGGTAGTCACTCTGTTGTTTGGTGACATGGTGTGTACCACACTCAACATGGACCAGAGGAAGCGAAGGAAAGAGTTGTGTTAGGAGATTCTAAAGAAAATTATAGACAAGCATGTTAAAGGTAAAGGCTATAAGACCATCTTCAAGCAGCTAGATGTTCCTGTGACTACAGTTGCACCTATTATTCAGAAATTTAAGATCCATGGGACTGTAGCCCACCTCCCTGGACGTGGCCGCAGAAGGAAAATTGATGACAAATCAAAGAGATTGATGATCCGAATGGTAACAAAAGAGCCCAGAAAGACTTCAAAAGAGATCCAAGGTGAACTTCATGCTCAAGGAACATCAGTGTCAGATCGCACCATCCGTCGTTGTTTGAGCCAAAGTGGACTACATGGGAGATGAGCAAGGAGGACACCATTGTTGAAAACAAATCTTAAAAAAGCCAGACTGGAATATGCCAAACTACATGTTGACAAGCCACAAAGCTTCTGAGAGAATGTCCAATGAACAGATGAGACAGAAATGGAACTTTTTGCCAAGGCACATCAGCTCTATGTTCACAGACAAATGAAGCATATCAAGAAAGGAACACTGTCCCTACTGTGAAACATGGAGGAGGCTCTGTTATCTTCTGGGGCTGCTTTGCTGCATCTGGCACAGGGTGTCTTGAATCTGTGTAGGGTCCAATGAAATCTCAAGACTAGCAAGGGATTCTAGAGAGAAATGTGCTGGCCAGTGTCAGAAAGCTTGGTCTCAGTCGCAAGTCAATGACCCAAAACACACAGCTAAAAACACCCAAAAATGGCTAAGAGGAAAACATTGGACTATTTAAAACTGGCCTTCTATGAGCCCTGACCTCAATCCTACTGAGCATCTTTGGAAGGAGATGAAACATGCCGTCTGGAAAAGGCGCCCTTCAAACCGGAAACAACTGGAGCAGTTCGCTCATGAGGAGTGGGCCAAAATACCTGCTGAGAGGTCTCATTGACAGTTCCATGAATGGTTTGATTGCAGTAATTGCCTCAAAAGGTTGTGCAACAAAACATTAAGTTAGGGGTACCATAATTTTTGTCTAGGCCTGTTCCATGAGTTTATTTTTTTAAATAATTCCATTTAATTTATTCCACTGAAGCATGGTTGAATGTCTGACTTTCATAGGTGAACATTCATAGAATTTTTATTTTTTATTACTTTTGTCAGATTAAAGTTATTTTTGTGACCATTGTGTGTGTGTGGCAGCTTTGGGAAAACACTTTACCTGCTGGAATTTTGACATTTCCTTATATAATTTTTATAG
>JAOTRS010000004.1:11151178-11161981 GCA_028565755.1 Dinotopterus cunningtoni
TAGCATATTTTTCCTACTTTTGTCTATGTTGATTTCCTGGCCTTCGTGAATTGTAAGGAGCTGAATGTGTGTGTGTGTGTGTGTGTGTGTATATATATATATAATATGTGTATAGATATATATGTATATACACATATGTGTGTGTATAATGTAGAACTCCGAGTTGGATTACCTGTCATCAGCATCAACAGTTTGAGTACTGTATGTGTTTAAAAGATGGAGCTGGAGTGTTAGGTTGAAGAGGAGTATAGGGACAACCTGATGACAGCTGGTCTCTATAAATACTCCCAGGATGATAGGATGCATGTGGGATTAGTATTTAGCCCTTTCGCAAAACAGCCAGCCGTCTGAGCCGACCAGAGACACTGCACTTCAAAGTGGACTCTCTCCCAGACTTATGAGTATTTTGTGGCTTAATTACAAGAGTGGTGTCATTTGATGCCTTAGTGTGGTTGATGTCCCAATTTCCTCCCTGGCTTTCACTCACCCTTACAGCACTAATTGTAACAAGGTAAACCTGAGATCACTTTAACACGACATCTACTTTTAACACGAGCAGAGAATGCTTGGTCATCGTAAATAGTTATCATTCATGTCTCGTAATGCAATAGCCCAATGTCTGTATGTAGCACTGGGCAGAACAGAGAGTCTTATCAAGGAGAGATAAGAATGAAGATACTTGTAGTGACACGTACACACATACATACACACCTATAGGCTGTAACTTAACAAACCGCACAACCTTAAAGGTTTCACCAGGAAAAAGCCTCCATGTCTATCCCTAACTAACTCTTACCATGCCCAGCCAAAATATAAATAAATAATAAATCACCACCTGGATGTACTGTAGAAGGCTTTATGCAGCAGTCCGCCTCCCCCATCATGAATACAAGATAATGGATAGAAATTAATGCGACTCTGTATAGAAATAATGTCTGTGAAAGGATGCCACGGTGAATGCGAGCCATAATCAAAGCAAAAGGCAGTCCAACAAAATATTAGCGTGTTAATGTGTTGGCCAGCCGGTGTATTTCTAAGGTCTGACCTTAAACAAAACAACCAGACTTTACTGATGGCCTGTTAATAGATTTGATAAATCTAATTTAACTGCTACTAACTTCTTTAAAGATGTTTAAAAACATCTACTTTATCTTTCTTTGAAATCCTTATTGTCTCTTCGTTTCCAAAAACCATCATCAAAATGTATAAAAAGTTCAAATGCAAAGATGTGCAAATAGCAAACTATAATTTCAGCACTCATTACACTCTACGAGATCCCTATGCAATATCGCTAGAATTTTACAATGGGTCAAAAAAAAAAAAAAATAATAATTCCACCACAGCCGTTCATGTTAAAACACAAAATATCTGCTCTACACATCTCACTCCTTTGCATATTTTCTCACTTGGCATGCAGAAATGTGCCATGAAGCATGTCATACGTTTTTAGCACTTGAAGTATGTGATCTGAGACAAATCAGCGATCGCCGTTTTTTTTTTTTTTTTAACCTTCCAGTTCCTCAAAGCAGAGGAACTTGAAGAGTCAGTGAGCACCTCAATACCAAGGTCTTGTCTGTAATGTGCTGTTAGTAGTTAGTGTCCATTTACAGAAATCTGAGACCAGTTTGTACTGTCCAAGAACACTTTTTATGTATATTAGTCTGTTATATGGATATATTTAATAAGGAAATATAAACAGCACAAACCTTTACCAAATGCTAATAGAAATTAGTGACAGTCACAGCTAAATAAATGATGAGAGAGTGTTATAAAAACTAGTTTAAATCATTTTGTGTGTCACATACTGTACACCAGTTATTTACACTTTTTTTTTCTACTGCATGACATTTCATAGTGCTACAGCTCTACGTTAACTCTGTTTAACAACTCAAATCTGTAGACAAAAAAAACAACAACCCAGAACTCACAGCATGTTCAATTCACTTCCTGAAGTCGAGTTGATTCAGTGTCAGATCACTTCCTTAGCAAGGTTTAAGAAGTGAGGTATACTGTAACTGGAGGTAAATCTGCAAAAACGTTTTGCTAGTTTTATCACTAAGTAAACAGAAATCAGAGATTATTCGCCAGCAGTAATTCTGTAAATTACTTCAGATTAATAAAAAGCAAAAAATATAAATGATTAAAATGCCAAAAGAATTTGGCATAGCCAAATAAGCCAAGCTATGGTTAGCAGGTTAATCTAGTCTACTTTAACTCTACTTGACCATAATAACAAACGTTTTGTTTTTACACAGCACCCAGTATAGACTTCTTCCAAATGGTAGAGATGTCACTTTATGGTAAAAGTGTCAATATATTTACAAAAATCCAATAAAGGACAGAAAAAGTCACATAAAATGCTAACATTATCTGTATGGTGGTGCAAAAGCACAAATGTTGTGGGCATACGTAGCATTTTATTTCTTGTGGCATGCCACTAAGCAATTAGAAAAGCATGCCATCAGAACAAAAATCTAAATTGTCAGAAAGGCCTTTTCTAATGATTCTGTTCTGAAGTGCTGAAAATGTTTTCTTCTGGAAATAATTTAAAATGCTCAACAGGATTGTACTTAATATTGTTAATATAAAATAAATTGCAATCTGGTATTAAATGCTAAGAATCTGCATGTTGTCTGTTGCAGCCGTTCGGCCAGTGGTGTCGTCTGCATCCCAAAGATGTGGCGAAGATGCCAGAAAGTGCGTGGAAGCTGGTCTTCTACACAATGTCGTGGTCCTACAGCACCTACCTGCTCTTCTTCTGCGACTATGGTTTCTTTCACAACCCATCTTCTGTCTTTTACAGTAAGTTGCTTATTTTCTGTAATGGCAGCTATGATACCAAATCACTGGTTAATATATAATAAATGCGCCCATTGTAATAAATTGTTGTTTCTATAATGACAGGTCATTCACGGGCACTTGAACAGCAGATTATTTGCAGGGCTTTAATAACTTCATCACAGCACCTATGTTGATTATTTTCCTTTAAAAATACTAGACAAAGGGTTGTTTTTTTTCTTTTTCCTCCCCCTTGCATGTGTATACATACTCGTGTGCTCATGCAATACTGCACACTTGGATATCTGAAAAAAGAGGCAAGGTAAACAGGCAGCACATAGGAAAAGATTCAAATATCGATTCAGAGCTTCAAAAAGGGAAGACAAACAAGACTATTTCACATATACAGTAATGCTGCATTATGTCCTAATCTTATTTAATTTATCGCTTGGAATGATGCAATTTCTGATCTTTGTGTTTTGTTAGAATCAAACAAGCAGCTAACAAGGATGACTAATAGTGTACTTTCTTTTCTTTTTGATTTAGCAAAGAAATATGTCTGTATAATTTTTTAGGTAGGGTATGTTAAACGAAGGTATATGCTTCCTTTTTTTTCTTATGTGTCTAGCAAATAATGATCAGTTTGCCACTGTTTGCTAGTTAAATTTATAATAAATGGTAAATATATAATGGTAAATAAATGGTAAATAATTACTTTACTGAAAAAAAGACCTAACTATGACTTTGATTCAATTTTATTTGAAAATTGAATCATTCAAACTTTGCTCATTGTTGCAAAGCAGCTTTACAGAATCAAAAGAAAATTATGGAAATGTGTATAAAATGTGAGAAAGTATGTATGAATCAAAATATCCAGATTGCCCCTGATGAGCAAGCAGAGGGCGATTTTCAAACCGAGCAATGATTTTGGCATAATGATACACCCCTTTTATACATACATCCTACATCCAGACATCTGCCCTTAAAGCATCAGTGATGGAAAAAACAGTATTCTGGTCACTTAGCGCCAATCCGAGTTTTTCGGGTAAGCATTTTATGTGAGCATTGTGTATCGTGCTGGGAAACACTTATTTATTGTTGATGTTGAAAGCACTCCGGCTCTTGGCTCGAGTGCAAGAGGAGAATGTGATCGATAAACATTAGCAGACTTAATGCATGTAATTACACTAACAGCTTTTTAGACATCCTCTGTGGTCATTCTCTCCCATCACCCTCACATAACTTTAATGATTAATGATGCAGTTTTTAAAAGACAATTCTCCATCATTCATCTTTTTTTTTTTTTTTGGCTGTAGGGTGGAACGGTCTGGTGAAAGCCCCAAAGAAATGTCAAATTTTAATGAAAACTAAAAAGAAAAAGTTATTTTCTTCACCTTCTTTTTTTCCAGAACCTAACAAATAATAAATATATTACAAATGATCAATTTCAAAGACGAATAAAAACGGAATGGAAATGAATGACCAGATGGTTACAGTCTCCGTCATTAGACGTACCTTAGTCATATGTTTCAGAGACTACAGTAAGAAACGTAATGTTTAAACTTAAACATACATTTAAACAAAACGTATATTTAAACAATATCTAATGCTTTCATTACTTTATTTTGAGGAATATCAGTGAGTGACAAAAAACTTTTTTAACAAGACATAGGCCTTGGATCTCCCCCAAAGTGTCTGTTAATGCTCCAGCTGAAATACTCCTCAGATAATGCATTTTACCATTTCGCAAACTCCTTCTGTTTCACTTGTCTACTGAATGCACCATTTCACTGTCTGTGAAAATGAGCCAATGCTGAGCCGTACTTCAACAGAGAACAGCAGAGCTGGAAGAAGCTGACGAACAAGCTTGGGGAGAGTATCTTCTTTCATGAGGTCACATTAGGGGGAAATCTAATTGGCTAATTAGTTCTAGCTTTTTTTTTTTTTTTTTAAGATCACAACAAAATAGGAAACCAGAAAACAAGCCACTTTTTTTAAAATTATTATTATTTTGGTTTTAAAAATTAATATTGAAACTAGCTTTTTTTATGTAGAAATGTGCATGAAAAAAAAAAAGATGCACAGATTGTAAACACATTTGTCACATTTGAGTTGTACATATAGTTCAAGATTTATGGTCTGTCATCTTAATTAAAAAATTTAATTTGACCACACGTGTTTTTTAAACCAATTTTTGGGACATAAGGTTGCAGGAAATAATCAAGTTCCAGGTGGTAAAAGCAGCTGTTCTGTGTGATCTTGAAGGGGTATACCAGCCAAAAAAGTGTGGCGTTGGAGCTGCCCCACTTATTTCTTGTTCTCCTAGTTGGATTTCTTAAGTGCTTCCTCAGACTGATTTAGTTTTACAATGTTAACATTATCTTTCCTGATCTTCCACCTAAAAAAAATTTGAGTGTTGTAATCGATACTGTATTAATCAATGAATAATTGATCAATAGATTGGAAGAGCGGAATGCAGGTGCCCATGGACATCACAATTGGTTACTTGATCCAGGGGAGCTTCTACGGCCACTCCATCTACGCCACTATGTACATGGATGCATGGAGGAAAGACTCTGCCGTCATGCTGCTGCATCACTTTATCACTCTAGCGCTGATTGGGTTCTCCTATGCCTTCAGGTCAGAGAACAGAGAGAACACAGTTGTGAATACATTAGTGGTCCATGTTCCCCCCCCCCTCCCCCCTTTAAACTTTAATAAACATAAAAGCAATCGAATCTGTAAATAACTTCCTTTAAATCTAAGGTAAAGCTGCAACTTTGGGTTTTGCAGTATCTTCAGGAAAGTCATGTTTATACTTGGATGGACTTACTAACTCCTTATAGCTGCTGTAGTGTAAATGAGAATGGGAACTAACTTGTTTTATAAAATTCTATGTAACTGTAAGTAGATCTGTTCAATTTGATGTTTTTATACATAAGTGTCATATTGTTGTGGTATAAGTTGTAACAGTTATGGTGAACATTGGAAAAGTGGAACATGTTTTTTCACAGTTTTTCTGACGTTTTACAAGACACCTCAATAAAAAGCTTAAAATCTCCTTTACAATGTTCAGATGGGAAGAAAAGAAAGAAGTCACTGATGAATACAAAGCTAATATGTTACTCAGGACGAATATTAAATGTCCCACTTTATCTACTTACTTTACTTACTTACACCATTTACTGTAAGTGTTGTCTTAATGTTTCTATTGTCCTGTTACAGAATTTCCATTGTTTTTAACACTTTACACTTCTGTTAATAAATTAGAGATTATTTCTCTTTAAATTATACAGCATTGAGGTTGCAAACTTTTCATGTGTCTCTCAGACTCTGTTTCTTTACACTACAGTCTAAAGTCTACTAATGTTGGTGCGTTTTTCTTCTTCTTATTCTTCCTAAAGGTATCATAATATCGGGCTAGTCGTGTTGTTCCTACACGACTTAAATGATATTCTGCTAGAGTTCACAAAACTCAACGTCTATTTGAAGATCCGTGGAGGAAAATTCTACCTGATCAATGATGTCTTGTCCAGTGTGGGCTTTTTGGGTTTCGGCGTCACATGGTGAGTCCTGCACATAAAACACAAACTAGATTCCAGCACAAGTTATTGAAAAAATAAATAAATACATAAAATGGTTCCACTGTTCACCTTATTCACATACACGCTTGTGATGTGACACTCAGTCACTCAGCAGAGGCGGAAAAGAAAACATAAAACATGATCTGTGATCAACAAGACAAACTTGCTCATTATCGTCCCATCGTCTATACCGCTTTACCCTGTACAGAGTCGCGGGGGCCTGGAGCCTATCACAGGAGACTTGGGGCATAAGGCGGGGTACACTCTGGAAGGGGTGCCAATCCATCACAGGCCACACACATACACACACGCTCATTCCCACACTATGGGCAATTTGGGAACACCAGTTAGCCTAATCTGCTGGTCTTTGGACTGTGGGAGGAAACCGGAGTACCCGGAGGAAACCCACCAAGCATGGGAAGAAACGTGCAAACTCTGAACCGAGGCAAGAATTTGCACCTCCCCACAAACTTATTGAAAACTATAAGTAAGCAAAAGACATACCGAAAGCCCTTTAAAAGATATAAAATATGGATTCCACATTGTGCACAATTGATGCTGGTGCACTTGATGATTGTACTTTGACATTGTTTGATTTCTCATGAACAGATGGATTATAAAATGTTTCAGAAACAGATGTTGCAAACTTTAATTAAAATAATAAGTTGATGTAGAGTTGATGTGTTTTTCGGTGACTGCATATGCTATAATGTTTTATTTCTCTTAAACCAGAATAACTTGCTAACCATTACAGGACAATTGTTTAATTTTCCACGATTATCTTCTTATTGTTTCTCAGTTCAGTTCTTACCTTCAAGGCACTGCCCATCAGCCACAGCTATCAGCAAGCAGGGTGTAGGCTAACATGTTCTTTATCCAAGGCATGTTAATCCGCCAACTGCATCTGTTCGGCCTGTTGTTAGAAGGCGACGTAACAGTCTTAGGGAAGCGCCATCCGCCCCTTTCGCTTGTGTGAGCCATTCCACTCTCTTCAGTCCCAGATACAGATGGCTGTAGCATCACCTGCGCTACTTTTTTCCATTTATAGTAACATTAATTGTTGTGGAACAGTTACAAAACAACTTGCTGGTCTCACTTGCATTATAGTGGTAATAAACAGTCATTTCTCTTTCTTGTCACCGTAATGAGCAGAGCACATTCAGAGAACTCACTGTCTAACATTATCTAGACCAACATGAACCATGAACCATGATGTTGGAAAATAAACCAACATCTTCTGACCAATTAAAACCTAGAACTCAACAGTGATGTGGTATAAACCTGGATAAACTAAACGATTGGTTTAATGTCATTTGAAATGAAGACAAATTGATATTTGTAAGTATAAGAATCCTGTGTGTCCTGTGTTTATTGTTGCTGTTAACCATTGCTTTGGTTTTATTCTCATTATATTTTTGACTGTTGTTCTCGTTTTTACTCTCCTCCTCAGGTTTTGGTTCCGACTGTACTGGTTCCCCCTTAAAGTGCTGCACGCCACCTTCATCACCAGCCTGCAGTCCGTCCCCAACATCCCTTTCTACTTTTTCTTCAATGCCTTGTTGTTTGCACTGCTGCTCATGAACATCTACTGGTTCCTGGTAAGACAGACACTGTGGCTCTAAAAAATAAACTGTCAAAATTTCTAGCACGCATAATTTAGCCACTGCCTTTAAGGCGGAGGTCACCTGAGAGCACTTGATCATTAATGCAAAACACAAGCCCTAATTTTGCTATGCAAAACAAACTTTCTTGACAAAGAGACACATCCACACACGCACGCGCACGCACACACACACACACACACACACACACACACACAGTCTCCAGTGCATTCCTATTTTTATCCTTCTCCATCAACAAATCATAATCACTTTATTATCACATTGCATGTAGATAAGTTCACTATTTACAAAGCTAACACATTGAACTTGCCAACGTTAGTTTTTGACCACTGGTTTAAAGTCAGTCCTGCGTAAAATTTGACAAATAGGTTTAACCTTATTGTCTTCAGATCTGCTAGTTCTAGCTAATTGGTATTATATTAGCCTAACAAGACAAATTATACAAAAAGCATTTTTTTCATGCAGATAAAACATT
Source organism: Dinotopterus cunningtoni (assembly GCA_028565755.1). Lineage (NCBI taxonomy): Eukaryota > Metazoa > Chordata > Actinopteri > Siluriformes > Clariidae > Dinotopterus > Dinotopterus cunningtoni. Next base: position 11,159,638 of record JAOTRS010000004.1, read on the forward strand.
TTATCGCGAAATAACATAACTAAAGCATAACTTTAAAAAAAAAAATGGTATGACAGCATGAAGTTTTCTGACTCAGATGTGAGAAACAGATCAGGTGTCTAATTAGCAGCATGCATAACTAAAGTTTTTAATATTAGCAAAATTAGTAATAGTATAATTAGTAATATTTATTTAAATAAATAATAATAAGCAAATACTTAAACTATTGAAAAACCCTACATAAATTCCTTTCTATGCATATATTACCTGTAATAAGTTGCAGGCTTTTGCGATTAAATAACTGCACAGGTCTATAATTGCGATTATAATATGATTTAATGTTTTTTTTTTTTTTTTTTTAATTAAATGTGCAGCAATAATCGTGTTTAACCCATAAGAGCCCAGAACCATTTCTCCTTTAAGGGAACCTATGCATGTCATAAATCAGCCCAAACAGACCACATGCAACAATTTTAGTTAAAAGCCCAATGTGATGTATGTCATAGTCATATTTTCTTAATTAGTTTTGTATTAGTTCATTTAAGACATGAAGGCAGACCAGGCTAAATCTAAAAGATAAGCTGTTATTAAATCATTATAAATGTTAAATTGGATGACGCATATTTTTAGTAACAAAAAACTAAATTGTCGTGGGTGCACGAATTCACACAGTCATAAACCTTGAATTTAAGATTTGTTTATTGGCGATGCCAGAATCGACGCAACGCTCATCGTGTTCTTTAATGACACGTTCCTGTGTGGAGTCGAGACGTGAGGGAGATCATTCACTTAACTCACCCCCACTTGTGTGTGCTATGCAGTTCATCCTGCAGATGGTGGTGAGGGTCCTGACTGGGCAGATGACGGGAATCAATGACGTACGAGAGTATGAAGAAACCGAGACAGAGGAATCGGTCAAGGCCGAGAGGCATGACTCAGGAAATCAGCACTCTGGAGAAGGGTGAGCGAGCGGAAATAAAACTGATTTATCAGTGATTTTTCTTTATCAGATTTGTAACTCATTACATACACTTGCTGTGTTTTGGATTATCATAGGGTCTGATAGTCTTGTGGAGACTGCTAGTTTAATAAGCTCTGATGCATTCGATCAACTGTAATGTGGTCTCATAGGGTTTGCCCGAGTCTGGGTTTACACAGTCTCATAAAGTCTGATGAAGCCTAATATTGTCTAACTTTACCTGACCTGCAGGACATACAAATAAGGTCAAAGTGCCGACTTGCATGTGGCTGGCATGAGGCCTGGCTTTATCTCTCCCACTTTCAAGCAACATGATATACCAAGGACATTCACCTCATTCAGCTCTCTGTCTGTCTCTCTCTGTAGGAATCACACACAGAATGGAATCAACAAAAAGCATCAATAACAGCCTCAGTACCACCACCTGCTGGCCCTCTACAGCAGTTGCAAGGAACAAAAAAGGGCAGTTCAACTCGAACACGCCATCTGTACCAGAGGAACAAAAATAGTCACTGATCGTTTAATGCTGTAATCTCATTATTATTTTAATGAAAATGTGAATTTTATTTCAGGGGATTTGTGTGTAAATGTTGTAAAACAGATATAAGTGAAGGAAAGGTTTTATCGTCGTGTATGTGTAAGTTGTTTATACCAACATGGGGCTGTTTACTTTAAGCTGGTTAATTCAGCCTCTGTTTGTGTTTTTTTTTTTTTTTTGTAAGGGTATATAAATTAGATATACACAGAAATTTCCTCTTAAACAAAGAACTGTACGGTTTAGCGTTGTACCAAATCACCCAAAATTAACCAATCGCTTAATGTACAGCCCCAGTGCTCTGCTCAGGAGCCTTTTGGATTAAATCCCCTGCATTATAGCAATTTCCACTTAATTTTTTGAATCAGAGAATTTTTATATGGCCCATCTTCTTGGAAGTTGACTTTGAGTACTCACACTAGTATTCCACAATGTGTTGTGATGACGTCATTTGCTTTTATCAAAGGCACCTTTAAACATGGCTACTCTGTAGTAGAGCGTACCCAGAAAAGTCTTCACGGTCAATTAACGTTTACTAGAAAGCCTTAAAATCATATTAAGCCTATAATAATTAAAGTGTTTTGGAACATTCACATATTAGCCAATACCTGAAAAGCCCAAATCTGTTCACATTAGACGTTTGTGTGTACAGTGGAACCTTGGATTACGAGCATAATTCGTTCCGGAATCGGGCTCGTATTCCAAAATACTCGTAAACCAAATTTAATTTTCCCATAAAAAATAATAGAAACTTAAATTATTCATTCCACAGCTTAAAAAAATAAATACATAAAAATAATTAACACAAAATATAAAGTAAAAATAAAACAAATTAACCTGCACTTTACCTT
>JAOTRS010000004.1:11308579-11321920 GCA_028565755.1 Dinotopterus cunningtoni
TGTAGGATTAATAAAACACTTTGAGTTGTGGTTTATAGGAAAACAATCTACTTTTGTGTGGTAGCAGTAACTCATTTCATCACACTACAAAGACAACGATCTGTTTTTTTGTGGAAAAAAATAAATATAAAGCAATAATCTAATAAACTGGAACAGCTTTGCAATATGAAGTAGAACGCTTTCTCAAGAACGTACATCAGAGCCATGATCAGACTGTCTGCTTTACATCTGAAACGCTGGCCTCCCAGGAACTCCTTTAGTGGCCCAACCATGTGGAAATTTCTGGGAGTGAGTGTAGGACTGTATGAGGGATGTGGTAGTAACTCCCAGCCGAATTCCTGTAATGTGCAAGTGGTGTTGGTGAACGACTGTGCGAACAGTTCCCACAGACAGATGCATGTCTTCCACAAATTGGTGATAAGTTACAGTATCTGTCGATTTTCAAGGATTCAGAGACACCGTGGCCAGAATCGTCATTCTGCCTTCTATATCGTACAGCCTTCTATAAAACGTTTGCACCATTTAATTGTTTTAAAAGTCTCATCACTAGACTGTGCTTAAGATCTTCTCTAAATTGCAGTCGGGTTTATGCCCTCATTCGCAAGTCGCGGTTTGACTTAAACGCTCTTTGACTAGTTTGTTTCTGTTTTTTATCACTTCATTAAAGAATTAACGTGATAATTCTAACCTCCGATTAAACACCATTAGTCATAACATTTTCTGTCCAAGCAAGAAAGGAATCAAATCATTATTTTTCTTGCTTTTCTCGCTGAAAGCATCATCTTAAAATCCAGATCCGCGCTCCGGTTATCCGGGATCCGTGTTTTGGCGCGCGCCTCGGATCGACCCGAGCTGACTTGTTTACTGCTGGAGGGACACACTGAGAGAGACGGGAGTCCATATGAGACACAACGACCAATTTTCCCACTTTTGTTTTTTTGTCTACGTTCAAGTTATTTGACGCGTCCGTATGAAATGCATGTAACGCTGAAGCGGTGTGTTGTTCAGCGCGGTTCGGTCTCGGGTGTCGCGAGGCTTTAAGACTCTCAGTGAGCACGGCGAAGCGCTCACACCAGCAGCACAAACCGCACCATTTTGGCTCGGAAAAACACTAAACAGACGAATTCCCGGCGCGTGAACGAGTGTGAGTCGCGCTGTATCGGAGTGTTTCAGTGAGAATCCTCTCCGTGTTTGGATTCTGTCTGGAAAATTAAAGACGAACTTGTGGTCGAGGAGGAAAACACTGAGCGCTGCTTGAAATTACACGAGCCGTGGATTAACTTCGATTTATCCTGCAGCATAAAGAAGTTGAGGTGGTAATTAATTGGAAAATTTACAGAACTCGAAAAACGCATTTTTGCCAGTTAATAAAACGAAAACAGCAACCTTGTGTGAGATCGGTAAATCAGCATGTTTTTGCTGGAGCTTGCCTGAGGAACCTGCAGCAGGCCTAGTAAACACATGTCAGATTTCTCTCAGCTCAAAACACCATCTGGATTTGTACTGCTTTTTTTTTTAAAGATGTCCACGTAACGTGCTAAAATGAAGATTTGCATCCATTTGCCTTTTTGCAAGAACACGAGATCACATAGTTTGATTGCAGTGTGGTGGAAAGTGCAGAAGACTGAGGAATAAAGTCAGCCTCTGGAGCTGAGGTCAGACTGAAGCACCACGTTGGGCTTGGGCTCCGGGTTCGGGCCGCTTTGCCTCAACTTTTACTGGACTTATTTGACTCTTTTGACTTGTGCTTTTTTTCTGATAATAAGGACGTTTTGCTGTGAAGCTTTAAAAGCAACACAAATCGGATTTAAGGATTCCACCCCAGAAAAATAAAAAGAAACACACTTACAAGCACAATGCGACCACAGTCGTCGTTACTGCCTGTTTTCCTCACGTTTGCCAGCCTTTTGTGGCATTCTGGACCTTTACATGCTGAAAGTGAGTATAACATTAATGTCTCTCATAACACGCTTTGGTGTAGCGTAATGTTTCTGAGCAGGTCGACGTACTGTACATGAGTTTGTTTCTAGCACAAGGCGGAGTGTTACGGTGGAGGCGGAGTGGCGGTGTGTTTTGGTGCGCTGGGAGCGTTGTGTACGTTCGGCTGGGGGTTCAGTTTATGGTGCTTTTTTTTCTTTTCTTTCTTTCATCAAGAATTTAACTAGCTGTTCATTCCAGGCTGACTCGTTAATGGCTTTACGTTGATTTAATCTGGATTTCCACCTGAGCTCGGGTGTTTAACTTGTCCCCGAGGCCTGGCTGATCCTGCAGCCTGAAGGCCAGATTAGCTCTCCGCCTTGCTGGACTCAGCTAGTCAGAACCGGAAGTTGTGGCGGCCCCTTTCCGCCTCGGATTCCAGACGACACAACAATGCCGTAGCTCGGTGTCGCGTCTGCCATGATTTTTAAAGATTATGTGTTTGCTAACGAATCACAGCCCGACAGTAATAATAAACAGCGAGAGAGAGAAACAATGCTGCAGCTCCTAAACGTTATCTTTCCTCACGGAATAGTATGCACGTGATCATACGTTACAACAAGTTACCATAGTTACTGCGCTATTTTGATAAATAATTTAGTACCATTTTAGATTCATGTATACGCATAGGTAAAAACACGCAAAGTGCAATATAAATGCTCGTATTATGAATTAATGTGTATATAAATATGTATACCAGTTTTTAAATATTGTATTCAGAATTGAGCTTTAATTAATAAAATAAAATCACCGTCTACTAATTGAAGAATTAATTAACTATTCATGTAATTAGTAAAAAAAAAGTGTTAAAATTAGTGCTGGATAAAGTTAGTGCTCCTGCAAATAACGGCTATTTTGAGGAGCGGGCTGTGTGGGCGGAGCTTGTTAACCGTTCCCATCGCAACCACCGCCACACGGAATTACAAAAAATGTATCCCGATATCCTTATTTCACTTTAATGAAATTGATCTAAAATCATAATATGGTGTATCAAATATGCCATAGGTCTGTAAGTTTGCGCAATCAGTGTTTAATAATGTTTAATTAAAGCAGATTAGTTTAATTGTGAAAGAAGTACATAAATATTCTCCCTGTTTCTCTGGTTTCCTTCCACCTCATAACGACATGTTGTATAACAGAAATTGCCCCTAGGTGTGTGAATGAGTGTGTGAATATGTACGTGTACCTGGTTTTCCAGGATACGATCCAGATCCTCACTAGAATATTCTCGCATTCAAGTTTGATTGAAATCGAATGAATAAAACAAGCAGGAATAAAAATAAGTATGTATGTAGTGGCACTCATTGGTTTTTAAATGAAATCGCCACTTGAAGTGTTAATCTGCTATTGTGAAACTGTAAGCAAACACATTTTCAATACTACAAACTTATCTAATTTTATCCATTTAATTCATGTTAATCAACCACTTTTAAAACTTTCTAAAATCTTTATATTTTACGCACTTATGTTCAGATTGCAATGGAAGTCTGAATGAGTTATGATTTATGTATTTTACAGGTGAGTGCACTTGTTTGGGGAAGTTGGTGCTTATAGGGCTGTACATTGCTGTAAGCTTAGATTTTTGTCAGTCTCTGTGTATGTGTTATTATGTACACATGTTTATCTCCAAGTGTTCCAGGCCTAAATTTTCCCATTTCTCTGTTTACTTGTGCTTATTTATTGACATTTTATCATTCTAAAGCATTAAACGTTTTTAACCAATTTCTTGCAGTGATTTCATAAACCTTTTACAGTCAGCGTAAGTCAAGTTACCAAACATTCATCCGAGTGTGGAGTATATTTCTGTTGACCTGAAATAATACTAATAGGTTATGTAAAGTTGATTAAATCCTACTAGGTTGTGCAGAAACTACTTTATATATTATGGTTCTATATAACAGGACTGGGTGAAATAATATAACATTGGTTTTGTGATACATTATTTCACAACAGACTTTTCTGAGATGATGTGAATATTGACATCTCTTTTTGTAACTCTTTAAATAGTAAAATCAAGGTTTGTTTAAGTAAAACTGAAATGATCGGACTTATTTTTATAGATTCAGTTTTAAACGTGGTTGATCATGCCAACAGTTTAATATTTGAGAAATGGTAAATTATTTTTTATAATTTTTTTTTGTTTTTCGCACAAAAGCATCTTATTGGAAATGAATATTTGTTTCTCTTTAATTAGGTGCATATGTTCTACAGTGCATGCCTATCCACTTATTTTTATTTTACAGTGAAAACTAGCCACTTATTTGCCTTGCAGTTAATAATAAATTATTTATTATGTTTTACTGTTAATAATAGGAGGCCTTTAGCTGTGAGCTTAACGGATTTACCCCCCAAGCGTGCCTGCCTTTATTACAGAGGTTTTTAGAGTCTTAACATGATCCAAGAGTAAGCAGTTAACAGTTAATTAATTTGTTTGGTCTATGGAAATAATTGCAGTTGAACCATAATAAAACTTCTAACTAACAGTGTAATGACAAAGCTAATATTTTTCCGTTTGTTGCACTCTAAAGACATTTGGGTTTGAGATCAGGAGATGAATGGGACAATGAATCAGAATTTCAGCTCTCACGTCCTTATATATATGTCTACATGAGTTCATCTTGGAAAATGGCACTTTTTGTTCGATTCCACAATTTTAAAAAATGATCACACATATTAGCGCATGTAATTGACGGCTGTTGTTTTTTTGTCGCGCTTGTTGGATTGATGGTTAATTAGTTAAATAGTTAATGGCTTAATAGTTATATTTTCACCTGTGAACACTTGATTTGTTGTTGAAAAAGATAAACCAGCGCCAATATCAGAGAACTGCTTATGGGAGAAAAAACAGCCATTTTAAAGCAGAGCAAAGCTGCTAAATAACTCAAGTGTATACACCTTGATCAGCCATTACCATTAAACCACCTTCCTAATATTGTGTAGAGCTCCTCTTATTACCTGATCAGCTCTGCCTTGTCAACTTCATGGATTCCACAAGACCTCTGAATGTGTGCTGTGGGATCTGGCACCAAGATCTTTTAAGTCCTAAAAATTGCATGATCGGTTCTCCATGGATCATACCTGTTAGTCCAGAAAATCTCACAAATCCTTAATTGGGTTAAGATGTCAGGAATTTGGAGGCCAAGTTAACACTTTTTCATGCTCTTTAAACCATTCCTGAAAGTTTTTGCCATGTAGCATTATCCTGCTGAAATTGTAATGAACGAGATGAATGAATTGCCTTTTTTTTTTTTTTGCCGTGGCAGAAATTGTCTCTGCCATCCTGCCTACTTCCCATAGCGAATGTTGGTGCCATTTCATCCCCATCAGCCAGAAAACGTGATTCAACAGATTAAACCAACTTATTGCGTTGCTCTGTGGTCCAGTTTTAATCCTTACATACCCATTGTAGGTGCTTTTGGCGGTAGACACGGGTCAGCATGGGCACCCTGACCGATCTGCAGCTATGCTGCCCCATACACAGTACACTGTGTGTCCTGACACCTTTCCGTCAGAGCCTGCATGAACTTTTTCAGCAGTTTGTGCTACAGTAGCTCTTATGTGGGATTGACTCACATTAGCTGCTAGCTTTTGGTCTCCATGTGTGTCAGTAAGTCTTGAGTGCCTATGACCTTTTAGTTGGATTACCTGTTGATCCTTCCATGGACACCTTTTAGTACATATTAACCAGTATGCACCAGGAACACCCCACAGGTAGACCCGTTTTGAAATTTAGACTGATTTAGACATCTAGCCATCACAATTTGGCTTATGTAAAAGTGTCTCAGTTCCTTCAAGAACAGACTGTTCACCTGCCGCCTAATATATCCCACCCTTGACAAAAGTTGCATGATAAAGCGGGTTTATTTATATATAGATGAATTTTTTTTTTTTTTGGACAAAAGATTCAGCATGTCCTTTATCTTGTCTACTCCTGCTCTAGCTGGCTTGTGTTCATGCTGCTCTGGAACTCTGCTCTTTGCAAAGGTATTTCTCCCAGAATGCATTTCGTGTGGAATGTCTTTGAAGTGGCCCACCCTGTAGGTTCCCCTCACTGCTGAAGGGGGGAGTGGAAGTCGAGTTTCTGTCTGGATTCTACTTCTGACCTTTTTCCCTCCCCTCCTCTTCCAGGTCGCAGAGCTAAACGTGTTGATTAGCATGTGTGAACGCTAAATGGATTCACTTTAGGTTGTTGATTATAAATGTTTTTAGCATTAGTTTAAAATAATTATAAATATGAGAAATAGTATTTACAACAGTTGGGGCACTAAATACCGTAAACAGTTGTTTACTAATAATCTTTTTCCTCATCCAGTCCCATGTGTGGTGGATCATGGAAATGTCATCACTATTCAAGTGTTAGATTTTATAATGAGTGCAATTCTTTACACAGATTTAAATTCAACTCGGTCAAAAGTAATTTTCCCAATTATGACTTTTAACTGTGTAAAGGTTCTGACCTATCATCATGAAACCCTTATTATTTAACATCTTATATGATAAAATGAGAAAAGCTGTCAATAGGAGTATAAACTTGAGTATATAAATAAAACGACACGTCTATAAAATTAGCATCAGTCGTTACAGCAGCAGTGTTGGGAAAAAAAACTAGTAGGTGAACAGGATTAGGATTTGTTTCTGTTTCCTGGCTTGAAGAAGCCTCAAGTAATCCATCATATGTCACAGAGATTCGAAAAATGTCATATAACTGTTGCAACATGCGTAACAACTTTTTAATGGCACAATTTTAACAGCTCTCGCCAACAGAGAGCAGTTGAACCACCGAGCTTTATTATATAGTCCTAAAGCTCTACTGTTTATTTTGTGCTTTTTTTCCCCTATACCTTTTATTCGTTTTACGATCTTGTTTGTCGGGCTGTGCTCGTTTAAAGTGCACTCCAAAGTGCATTCTTGCTTTTTTTTCTTTCTTTTTTTTTTTCTTTTGAGCAACTGAACGACCGATGGTGGCTTTTGAACCCTGAAATGAAGGCTGCATATCGTTCGTTTCACCCAGGTTCGATTCAGTTCAGTTTCCCTTCACCTGAGTTGAATATTTTTGTTTCATTACATATCATTAGGATCCTTTTATCAGGGTTTTTCCTGGCTCAGAATGAGGCAGAGGTAGAACCGTCCCGGTCATGTGCACGCACGTACATGCACGTGTACCGTGTCTTCAACTGACTTTAGGAAAGCCACATATTTTAGGAGCTTTAATCATTATATAACTGAAGAAAATACCGATTACGTTAAAGCGTATATAACATATAAAGCATATATAACAGTGTTAAACCGTAAGTAAGATGTAGTCTAAAATGAGACATAAATGTACAACAATAAGCAGTAGTGTACTGTAGTATAGCATATTTTTAATAGCTTATGAATGTAATGTGTGTGATTTATAGTAATAAATAGTATACAGGGCTCTAGACAAACATAAATCTTTATGAACCTTCGGCTTCTAAATCCAAAATATTTAGAAGTTTTATCATTTTTTTTTTAGAGCCAGAATGTAACCATTGTGATGACGTAACTAGGCAAACTTATGTAGGAACATTGATTTAAATTTGAGCCGCGGGTGCAGGAAACGTTTCTGATAGAATTCCCTGATACCCCTATCTCACCTATGCGGTTTGACTCACGGTGAGATGCGGAGTTAGGCACCGTGAGGCGCCGCGATTACCCGCCGACGTTCTGCTGGCGTTCCGTAAAGTTCTGTAAGGACCGCAAGCTTCCGTGAGGACCGGCAAAAAAATTAAACATGTTTTAAAAAAAAAAAATTAAACATGTTTAATTTTTCGCGCGGAAAGATGGAAACGTACTCACAGCGCCAAAAACTCGCGGTGAATCATGATAAACCATACTTATGGCCACCGCGCGGAACCGCGTAGGTGAGGTAGGGGTATGATAATGATGACTGAATACTGACGGAGTTTGGCTGAGTGACGGACCGGCAGGTAGTGACAGTCTCTGGAAGAAAGTTTGCGTTTTGCCATTTAGTTTTCTTCACAGTTGTCCATGTTCCTAGACTAACTCTGGTTAGCGAGCCAGCTAAACTACCAAATTACGTCTTAAATTAATCTCCTTTGTTGTTTAGCAATTCACTCCACCAACTGCTTGTCGGTATCCAAGTACATTCGTTGTGGACAGAGCACGAGAGTACAGGAGTGCACAAGATGGTACAGAAGGGCTGCGCTCATTAATGAGGGAGCTTGCAAAACATCCACAAATGTATGACATTTGAATTGTGGGATTAAGTGTCTAATAGTGAACGCTGTTGAACGCAGCCCTGCTATACTAACTTGTGCGCTCCTATACTCTCGTGTTGGTCAGGTAGTAGGAAAGGGAATCACCAGGGACCAGCCGATACACTGTTATCGCGGTAATTAGGTTCAGATTAACTTTGTATTCCGATTCTTTGAGTATCACAATCCCCCCCCAGGTGAGCTAGGTGAAAAGATGGCAGACATTGCTCGTTCATGAATTGTTCAACCATCAGCACGATTCTAAAGAGCAAGGACAAGATCATGTAATGTGTTAGTTTTATACTGTGTATACTGTGTTAGTGTCCTAGTATGTGGACAATGTTTGTTGGACTTATGAACTAATTGTTTTTTTTTTAAATGCATCATGTCCAGTATTTACAGTCTGCGAATATTTCGATCCACCCTCATCCTAACCAGGATGTGCTTATTGAAGGTGAATGAATCATTATTTGATTAACTAAGTTTGCCAACCAAGCTTCCCTGCAACTATAAAAGTTCAACATGGTGTAGTAGAAATGCAGATTTTTAGGAACAAGTGTGTTGGTATCAACCTGTGATTCATCTTTTCACAATGTTTAATGTAAATAAAATAAATTAAAAAAATCAAATTGCTATTGGTGTAAAGGAAACCAAAGTTTTCCGGACATGACTTTAGTGTGGTGTGATGAAGCAGACTTAATGTTACCACTCCTGCATTAGTTATTTTCCTGCAACAGCAAGTTCCAAAATGTTTTTTCCCCTCGTTCAATCAACATCTATTGACCAATCATGAACAGGGAATTGAGCGGTGTTGTGGCGTCAGTTGATTTTTGCAGGCTGTAGACAAATCGTGTTAGACAGCAAATGGCACACAGAGATTTTGAAACAAGTAACATGAACTCAGCTTTCAGTAATTCATGCTATTTGACTTTCAGACTTTGAGTCCAGCGTTTTGCTTTTTAAAACATTTCGCTGTCAGACCTCTTATTATAGAGCCGCTTGATCTGAGATCTGATGTTGGTGTAAGTGTAGCTGCTCCCTGCGCCAGGATTGAAATTCTGCCATGACAATTTGATCCGATGAGCTTGTTGCTGTTTGTAGCCGTAGGTGTCGATGATCTCATGCTCTAGCGACCCTGTTGAGCCATGCTTGTGTTTCTGGTGGCTTGGTTACGGGGTCTGATGGGTTAAATGTATTTTAAGAAAGTGCCATATCACTGGAATATGAAGGCATGACTGCTTGCGTTCCAATACTGTTTTAACATGTCCTTGTTGACTTTCCCCTCACAACTCGGAAATATGAGAGGTTTCTTATATAATACTTGCAATACGCAACAAGATATTGTTATCATGGACACTTCCAAAAAAATTAATATACCTGCCTTAATAGCATGTTTGGGCAACGTTTCTATTCTGTGCTTTTCTGGGATAAGTAAAAGGGTGACTTAATCCTGGACAAATTGAATGCCAGCATTCCACGTGTCGGTATGAGGCGGGCATTCAAGTCCTAAAACATGGTGGACAGAACAGCTGTTTGTAGTTAAAAAAATATATAATCTTAATTGCCATATTTACCGTTGAATATGTATAGCTATAAAAATACACACTTGTAAAAAAAGTTGGAAACTTTGGGAAGTGTGGGAATATCATATACAACTCGGCTAAACACAGTAAAAGTAGCTACTTTAGAAGCTGTTTAAATATTAGCACTAACAGAGAAAATGTATACCAATAATAACCTATTTTTGAAATATTCTAAATATTTTAAGTGGGCTTATAGATGTGCAAGTTTTATTTTTTGTTTTTTAAAAATAGCAATAGCAGAATTGTTAAAAAATGTGCAGTAAAAAAAGGTTACATTTTATTATTTTCTATGCTTGTCTTATTTTTCTTTATCAGAATTTGAATTATCTTTTATGGGGATTTTCTGGACAAACCATTAATAACCTTGGACTTGAAAAAACAGACAGGGTTCAGTGTAACAGTGGAAAATTATGATATTCATCCAACTTCTAATTTAAAACGTATGAAATCTTAATAAATAATCATAACAAAATCATGGAAATAAAATCCATTATGTAAATGTGCAGTGGGTTTAAATGGCAGTCAGTGGGTGTATAGGTGGTTTTCCATTCAAACATTTTGAACCATTTCCGTAAACACTCACATATTAAATGCCTTGCACAAAATGCAAACCGCTTAAATCTTCCGCGTTTTGTGGAAGTATTGCTTTTTCACCAGATTTTAAATTTATTTATGGTTGGATTCGACTTGCATCACCTGCTAGACTGGACTGTAGCACGATAGATTAGCAGGAAAAGTATTATTAGTTTGTGTGAGATATGACATTTAAAAAGTCAGCACAAGTTAGACAGCATTCTAAAGCTTATTGAATTGGCTGAGTTTATTTTTTTAAAATACTTAAAATCACCGTGCCCCAAATCAAATTGAATATAGTCTGTATAAGAATGGGACAAACCCTCCATGACGTCACTCATGGGTTTTCTGAAGAGCGAGTTTGAAGCTCAAATGTGGCAGCTCTGGTCGGTGCCATCTGCATAAAAATCCCAGTTAATGACTGGGCAAATGGGGGAACGAACTACCAGCTAGTTTAGCTTTAGGTCAGCTAAAGTGCTAATTTGGCTATAGATGATTTATATTCTAACAGTACTTTACATGTGATTGAACTGTCATCCACACCCTACACGTTGTCCCGTGGCACTTCCTACAATTCCTGTGGTGAGTTAAACTACAGTTATTCCGGTTAGCTGGTTAGCTAAAATGGTGCATAGCAGACAGCTAGTGGTTTGACAAATGCAATGCAGTTGTAACTTAAATTGGCCATGCCTCTAATTATGCATATGTTGCATTGAAATTCTAAAATTGACCCCTCTACAGTTGTCATGAATGGAAAATCTAATTATGGGGACCAAAACCTCTTATTTATTATTTATTTACTGTTTTGGAAGCAGGCTTCGAATGTGTAAAGTTAGGCGTTTATCGTGGGGCTCTATGGAGATTGACTTACGTTTTAAGCCAAATTACGTAGTGGCCATTCGAGGAACTACACCCTTTGTCACTTTGCTTTTTTTGTCATTTTTTTATAACCAGTGGTTACTCCTTGGAATCGAATTGAATCAAAAGTTTGCTCATAAAACCAAGTTTTTTTTTCACCATTGACATTATGTAAATGTGCAATATAACAAAAAGCACCATATATAAAATCTCCATATATGTCGTTTTTTTTTTTTTTGTGTGTTACACTTCTGACAAATCATATTTCTGTGCCCTTTATGTGTACATGTCTTTTACCCTATCCTTGTGTAATTATCTCTTAGCTTATCAGAAACTCCTTGGGCCGTCGTGGCTCCTGTGACGACCCCATACATAAATAATGTGAAAATTTTCAATGCTTTAATTCGTGCATTATTGATAAACTGCTTATGTAATGCAAATATATTCTAATTATGAACCAAAGCTTAAGCCATGTGGCTGTTAAGATGTATTATAAACATTCTGAACATTCAAACATCACAATTTGTCTCAGAAGTCCTGTCAGGTCAGGGTAGATTCTGAAGGTTTAGTTTATGTACTAACGCAGTTCCTAACAACATTTTAATCAGTTGATTTAGTTTGCTAGCATTAGCCATTACTAGTATTAACCTGTATTACTATAAGATCCTGTTCAAGCCTGGCTAGGACACATTAGCTATCTGTGAAAAAGTAGAGCATACATATGTTCTCAAGGCTCACTATTCCTTAGTTTATTTGTTCTGTTAATACACATTAACCCTTTTTATTCCTGTTCAAGACAAATGTGTCCCATTTCAACATAAAATATATCTTAAGTATTATCCAGTTTATTTCATGTAGTTTTGGAGGTATGTCAAAGTCAGTTCATCAACCAAATAGAGAGCTGGGGACCATCTTGTTTTAGGTTTCCATAATGTGCTGTATAGACCAGGGGAACATGGGATCTTTTTAGGGTGGGACCTTTAAACTGGGGAGGGAAGAAAAGGGAGATTTTCAATTTTAGTGTCTTCCTTCTGAAGATAGATATTTAATAGAAAGGAATGCTTTTATATGGTTGATACATAATACTTGAGTTCGCATTCATACAGACGTTTTTATTTTCACACTACAATACCCAGGATGTTTAAAAAGCAGCAGTAAGGGCAAAAACACAGCATTGGTACAAAATAGAGCACCTTAAGTGACCTGCATTTATTTCGACTCTGTATTTAGTTGTGAAAGCTTAAGAGCTGCAGTTATGGATCACCCTGGGTGTTGGTTTTTACAGCAAGTGTATTTTATACTATTTTATGAGACACACAAGAGGACCTTTCATGTATGAAATGAGAGAAGAGTGCAGGGGACTCGAGCACACGACCGTAAATGTTTCTGCTGTTGCCTTATTCTCACTGTAAAGCTTTCAGCAGCACTAAGGCCGTCAGTCATCACTTTTACTTTAGCAATTAAAAGAATATTTTTTTTTCTTCCTCAGGTAAACAACACGGTACAGTGTTAAAGCTTCCTGATATTGTTGGACTGAATTAACTTAGTAGTTTAGTTAAAAAAAAAAAAGGTTTATACAGTGTACCATTATTCTTTACCAAGACACCCTAATGATAATAATAATAATAATAATAATAATCACATCTTAAATCATTTCTGCTATAAAAGTTGCACGTCAAATATTTAAGCTACCACGGGCATTTGATTCTATAGAATAACAGAACACATTTATGCAAGTCATGTTCCTGAATTATTGTGTAGAATTCCCACAGACAGATGCATCTCTTCTGCATATTGGGAACAAGTTATCCATCAATTTCCAAGGATCAGGTGTTGACTGCAGTGGACTCCGAGATCGTCATTCACATACATATGACCTTATGTTTGACCGATGGGTTATTAAACGTTACTTTTACGTAACGATCAAAGGAAGTAAGATTTGGAAATGTGTTCTGCGTCTGTAGTGTGCTGGCTAATCACTTTTGTAAACTTGCATCATTAATCAGTTATAAAACTGACATTTATTGTACATTGTTACACTCACCTAAAGGATTATTAGGAACACCTGTTCAATTTCTCATTAATGCAATTATCTAATCAACCAATCACAT
>JAOTRS010000004.1:11351123-11362004 GCA_028565755.1 Dinotopterus cunningtoni
ACACACACACAAACATACACACACACAAACATACACACACAGAAACATACTCACACACAAATACACACACACACACACACACACACACACACACACACACTGGTAATGTTGAATGAAACGCATCCAAATAAGGCTACGCTAACTGTTTCCCACTAGCATTTACACCTTAACAGTCTTGTACAAACATGATGGTGGGCTGAGGCTTCATTACTACAACAGAGTTTCAAAATACCAGGATAAGGAAGACCTGAGACACGAGTGCCTATTAAATCTCTATTTATAGCTCTGAATGCTCTGAGTCTTTGTTGCCATCACAGTTCTCATGGCTAATCTTTAGCTCTGTGATATGATTACATCTTATTTGACATCGGCTTATGTATAATATTTCTGTTTCACTGGAAACATTTGATCTTAAAATGCAGCAAAACTGTTACATCTGCCAGCGTTTTAGTAAACAGGCTAGCCTGTCAGTCCCAAGCCCAAATAAATGAGGACGGTTGCACCGATTATGCATCCGACATAAAACGTGCCGAATCAATACGCAGATCCTGAAACAAACATTACAGAACCTTTCAACCTCATTTTCAAGCTAAGCTGAAACAAAATTAAATCTGCAGGACACATACTGTATGATTGGAAAGCTTTAACGACACATTAAATTCCTTTTTCTAATGAAACTGTGATATTTGTAACTTTTGTAAATTCGTATGTTTGTATATTCCATTTCGAATTTTTATTTTTTTACTTGGAAATTCTGCCTTTAGTTTAATTGTATTCTTCAATTACAGTTTCTATTTTATTGTGGTGAAATCGTTCTATTCTATCCTATCTTTCCTTTTAGATCATGGACAGTCGTATAAGCATTTCACTTCATATCATACTGTGTATGTGTGTTTGTGTACGTGACACATAAAAAACGTATTAATTTAAAATTTACTGCGGCAGCGAAAGCATTCTAGCGTCATGCGTCATTTTATTTGTCATAAAATGTTTTTTTATATATTCAGATATCGTCAATTAAAACCACTAAACTACTGACACTGCGTCCCACTTTTCCACGTATCCTACCAGACGGTGATGACACCGGATCACTATGCTTATTTCATACATTATAGAAAACATGCGGCGAAAAACAATGTCATGATTCAACCGAATCTCAGGCTTTCTCCAAGTACTACATTGGCTTGTGCAGCATGGTTGGAATCTGTTTACTTCCCACTTACTGATTGACCCGACTAAGCAGCAACATGGAAAGAGGCGTAAAACTCATAAGGTCATAGGATATGTTAACCTTTTTAAATTGAAAGATCACATTTATCTTGTCATGTGAAGATGCTTTAGACGATGTAATAAAAACGTCTTCCTGCCCTTAGGAACGCTTCCTAAGTTGCCCTGTGGTGCCCCTTGTAGAAAATGCCTTGGTGCCTCTGGTATTTGTAGGGCATTCAAGGCATTTACTGCAGTGCCCCCTTGGGACATGAAATTCATACCCTGCCCAGTTAACATGATAACTTCCCCTGCAGTACAAATGACCGAATACATCAATATTGCATCTAAATCAGTCCATATGTCCCATGAAGTCCTTTGTCTGAGAAAAAACCCTCTTACTGAAATCTTACAGCTGTAGAGAATCAGCTTACTGAATTGAACTGAGAGGAAACACAGCACAGGAAGTGTGTTTGAAGTCTCGAACATGGATCATTGATGGTAGATCATCTGTATAGAATCAGTGTTACTCAAATGAAGAGCATCCAGACTGTCTCCAAAAAGAAGAGAACATAAGGGAATCGGTGGCAGTCGATGCCACGAGATGCCAGAAATGATCAGCTGAAATCACGGATGAAGGTGAACAGGTACCTGCAGAGTCTTCCCGATGACCTGGAGGAAAGAAAGGGAGAAGAGAAAAGAAAAAACAAATCAATGCGCATGGTGCCACACCCTGAACTATCATTACTTACACACTTATATGGCAGCAATGTACTGGGGAATTAAAATGAGGCTGTTTTTATTAAAGTATGAAGTAAACTATATGAGCCTTTATGTTTTAGTATTGATGTAATTTTAGAGAATAAGAAGATTTGATCAGAAACTTTACTGAGCGTTTGTGTCCTAGTGTAAAAACGTGCTGCTTGATTAAAAAACATCTTAATTGCAAACTGAGATTTCGAAAGCTGTGTGATACAAACCAACTTTTCACTTACTTTTTTTTGTAAACGCACAGTTTAATGTAATAGTAAATTAGCCTTAGGGTTGTTTCAAGATTAATTCTAGCTAAGCTAACCCTGGACATATTTTAAAAGTTTGAAAGGTATTACATCCTTCACAGATGCATTCTTAGATGTTACAAGCTCTTAAATGAGCAAAACAATATTTATAGGTCCTTTAGTTTTAGTCTAAACAATCTATAAAACACACACACTCACACTCGTCCCAAAGGGTAAGGTCGAGATATGAGTCATGTCTTTTGCAGCTGCTCTGAGTTAAGTAGCCTAAACGCTAACCCAGCTGACTCACCTCGGCCCTGAGGTATTTGTTTATTTGTTCATTACCTTTTATCAGAGCTGTCTCTTTTTTTCATGAATTAATTTGACCTGGTCATGTTGTTTTTCTGCATCGGACTCGGCTCAGCTTGAGAGGAACTCATGACTCGGTCGTTGTCGGAGCGTCCTGATTGGCTGTGATGCCGTGTTTGTTCCCTGTTTGCTGATAGCTAATCAGTTTTTTAAGCTCAAGCCTGATTGCCCCTTATTTGCCCGCGTAAAGCTGACGATGACGATATTAGACCTTTGCCCGAGGCTTGGAGTGCAGGAATAAGGAAAACGTGACATGTAGAACAAGACACATTTCACTAACAATTAATAAGCAGGAGGAAATCTTTCCCCTTGTTGTATCGGTTTTAGGTAGAAAAGCATTACTCTTTAGTACTCTGATAGACAAACAGTCGAGCGTTTAAAGTGAATTTAAAAAAAAAAAAAAAGTATTTACTCAGCATTTATTTTGTCTGAGGAGAATTGGAAGTGAGCCCTATCTTAACATTGTGGCTGTGCTAGTTTGATTCAGAAAAATTGTTAAATGATTTGAATCAATAATTAGTCGATTAGAATAAAAGTATCTTACAGTATATTCAAATTATGCTGTCATTTAGTCTTCCTTTTATTTAGTTAAGAAGGCATGATGCAACATTTGCTGAATTAATTTGCAATTAAAACAACAACAAAAAATGTATTCCATCAGACAGGTGTTTAAGATCTTGAGTTTGAATCACCATGATGCCATAGCCGAGGGATGGCATATCGATTATATCAATAAGCGCTTTCCTTAGGGGTCTTATGATACCCCTAACGTTGTTTGAGGCAGTGGTTTAAAACGATGCACTTGGCTGGCTTCAACCACCTCCTGAGATAATCACGTAACAGGCTTTACCCTTCTTGCTTAGTAGCTGTCACTTGATTGAGGAACTGGCAATGACTAAATTATAAAATATATATTATATATATATATTCCCTCTCTGATTGTGATTTAAAATCTCATTTAAATTTTGTAAACTGAATTTTTGAAGTTTATGTGAAAAGCAGGTAGATAACTGTTAAACTTTTAATGACGTTTATACTACCAGTGAAGTAAACAGTTTATTCACAAACTTGTATTTTGTACCAAAAGAAGCCAGGCCAACTCACAAACGTTATAGTCCTTTAATTTTAGGGGCTCTGTATCATGGCTGGCCCGGCGTTCTGAGGGGGAGTATTCCTGTGCTTTCATGTGACAAATAATTGATTTTTGATCTAATCTTAACAAACGGTGTAGTAAGCAGTCTAAACTCAATTAGGTTTTTAGTAAAGACTCAAATTATTTGATTGCCACAAACCAGTGGGATAGAATACATGATGGCAAATCATAAAATAAAGTTATAAAATTACAAAAAACAAAAAAAGAAATAGGCTACCCTAATTAATAAAAAGTAATTAATTAACTTTTTAAAATTTACCTAATAGCCCAGTAAACAGGCTGATGACCTAGAATTGTTCCGACATAAGTTAAAAAATTTTTAATCATCTTCATGGAACAGGCGAACACACAAACTGTGACTAGCATTACAGCAATTTATTGTTGCCTTCATAAAGAAGAGTAATTATTGGTTCTTTGCCAACAGTGTAAACAATGTAAACTTGGTTGCTGAGTAAAACTCAAAACTTCCATGAGGAGTTACCCTGAGTGCACTTTAACTAAACAGCCCCAAGCTGGAACTGTGTGAAAAGCCATTATAGAAACAGTCCAGTAAAGTACACATGACGTCTGCTTTAACGTTTCAATAACCGTAACGAGTTCTATCTGGGAAATAGTAGATCATTTATAGATTCATCGTGGATTAAAGGAACTGTTTATTTCTTAATGCAATTTAAGTAAGACTTTTTTTTTTATTAAAAAAAAAAAAAGGTAGAGAGGGAGATTGGTGGAAACCGGAACCTGTTGTTTTTAATGATGCGTCTATTTGGTGAATCACCTCACCAGCGATTCTACTCTAAATGAACCAGACGTGATTATTCATACTCGAAGCACACGGCAGCGAGTCGAGTTTACCATAACGACTTTGATCTTACTCGCTTTTTTATTTGTATATTCATAAAATGCTAGCTTAGTTTTTAGGGTGATATCCGGAATAAAATATCTTTTTTCTGATGACCTTTTAAGCAGATCAGTGTTTGTTTAAACAGCGATGAAAACATGAACAGGCTAATGCACAAACTAATGTCATAGTAAATATTCTCTCAAGTTAGCATGGTAGTAAAATGCTAATTTGCAAACACTAAAAAAAAAGCATAACTGCTTATCAAACTAACAAACTGTCAATATAGAACATTATTATTATAAGATCATCTAAAACTGTACATCTGAAACAGTTAACCAGTTAAATTTCAGAAACCAAAAAACAGAATTGGGGAAAGTAGCATTTTCGTACACAGGCTAGTGCATGAGCTAGCACGAGGCTATGATTTATGATACTCCTCGATATGGCAGGGAAATCCTAGTGAATTTGTAGCTTTACTGAATCTTTTCTTCGTAATTTTCCAACACAGTCTAATGAAAATGTTGATATTCTGCATAGCTGTATATTGTTTTCTTGTTTACAGTGCCTTTACTTTTAGTAAACAATTATTTAATACTTAGGTGTTCACTTATTTTTAAAGATTAGCCTCTGTCTTTAGCTAGCATAAATCCCAGTGAGAAGTTAATAAAGGTTTATAGCAATGGTGAATTGCAGTTACCGTAAATGTGCGTTACTTTTGTTTCGTGTGTGTGTGTGTGTGTGAGTGTGTGTGAGTGTGTGTGAGTGTGTGTGAGTGTGTGTGAGTGTGGGTGAGTGTGGGTGAGTGTGGGTGAGTGTGTGTGAGTGTGTGAGTGTGTGTGAGTGTGTGTGAGTGTGTGTGAGTGTGTGTGAGTGTGTGTGAGTGTGTGTGAGTGAGTGTGTGAGAGAGAGAGAGAGACACTCCCACAACCTGCCCAAGCAGGCCTATGGTTCATTCCTGTGTTGTGCGTTCTCAAGCCACACGCTCTGCTCTCTTACACACACACACACACACACACACACACACACACACACACACACACACACACACACACTTTAATACAGAGCATCAACAGGTAGACACAATCACATGCATATTAATCTCTCAGTCTGTCCTACACTTAAGCGGTAGGTCTTAGTAAAGTTTGTGTGTGAGACCATCGGGCGTTCGGAATGTGTGTCTTAGGAGGTTAGTTGTCATTCGGGTAGAGAGCGATTATTCCGTGCTTTGCATAGAATGTTGAGGACGTCATGATTTTGATAGATGACATAGAAGTAATGTCTCTGTCACGCTGTGTGACTGTGTGAAAAATACTGATTATTCACTGCGCTTCTGTCTCACATCACGCTGATGTTTTTTGTAACTAAAGCTGGCAGCTCACTGCAAACTAACCAGGCTTAGAAGTGCAGTGAGCAAACACGCTTTAACAGTGTGAACTCTTTCCTCCTTTGAGTTTTGGACGCTTTACATCCTGAAGATTGCATCTGCAGTCTTTTCATGACTTTCCCTATAGATTAACTAGCTGTGCCGCTACTATGGTGAAATATCGTGCAGTATTGCAGTACCTGTGAGGGCTTACTCTGGTAGTCCCAAGCTGCGGTGCAAAATGTTTCACTTCACAAGTTGGTAATCTCATTACATGTTTATATTAAAGTGAGGGACTTTTTTTTCCCCGAGGAACAGTCAATACAGTATCACAGTATCTAGGTGGCAATTTGATTTGTATTGTGATTGTTAGTATCATGATTTTATAAATAACCTAATTCATTTCTTTTCCTGTTACAGTCCTGAACAAATTTTCAATAAGTGCCAATATGTGAATGGTTTGGAGCGTACCACCTAAAGGATTAGGGACGTGTGTTCGATGCCCAAACCCCAGCCACTGGATGCAGTGCCGGGTCCCGAGCCTGGATAAACCGGGACGGTTGTGTCGGAAAGAGCATTCGGCGTAAACGCTGTTGTACAGATCAGCCGTAAGACCAAAAACTACAACATTATTCTATTTAAGCAGTAAGAAGACATTTACAGATCAGCCTCAACGCGCATGGCTTTAATTCTAAACAAGGTGCTCAGACTTACCTTAAAACTCGACAGGCGTGTTATAGCGTCACAAAGGCAGGGCAACATTTTGCAGGTTCAACTGCATGTATATTAAAAAAGTAATTAAAAAAAAATTGTGGAGTCAGTCTGCCACATGAACTGCCCCACAAAGACTTGATACATCACTGAATCAACCAATGAATTAAAAACCTTTACTTTTTAATTAGATTGACAACAAATGAGTGAATCAGAAATGGGTCTGGTTTTAGCAAAAAAAGCATTTTTTTTTCTCCCTTTCATTCTGACAGGTCGGCAAGTTGATACATACTTTAGCTACTTTAAATGAACAAATAACATTAGCAAGCTCGTTTGATGACTTCCTCTCTTCATTTCAGCTAATTTACCTTCAGTCAAATAACTTCTTTGTCCCAGTTTTCCAGTATTTAATTAGTGCTAGATTTGTTCTGTACTGTTGCCTGAAACGTCCAACTGTCAGTTCCACAGGCTTTCTAATGTTTACAATGTCTTTAATTAACAAAAAGTAAGACTTATTTTGTAAGAAATTAAAGACACTGGTGTTCATGTTTTGTTCTGAGCAATGTGATCTTATATATAGACATATTTAGATTTATAACTTTGTTACTATCTGTACTTAAACGTGTGCACAAGAACAATGTCCAAATTGTACATTTTGGAGACATGCGGTATTAGCTAAAGATTTTAGCTAAAAAATGAATTTAAAAACCTTGAAAATAAATAAGTAACAATAAAAGCTGATTGTATTACAAAAGATGCATCTGCTCAGAATTTATTCTTAAAAGAAATAATAAAAATAACTAATTGTTTAATAATTGACCACTAGGCAATAATCAATCAATAATTAGTTTTAAATTAAAAACTTATAATTAATATGTAGTGTTCAACACTGAAATTAAGGGGGAGAAAAAAATATGCAATTTTACTATTTTATCTTATTTTTAATATTTAATTTGATGTGTCCATTTTTAGTTATTGATCAGTAATCAAAGGTAAAGAATGAATAATTTTATTTGTTCGTTTTTGTTTATTTTTTTATTGCAATATCACTGGTTTTTAAATTATCATATATATCATACCATGTTTCATATTGATCAGTTGTGCTTATTTAAGTACTAGTGTGTGTGTGTGTGTGTGTGTGTGTGAAAGAGAGAGAGAGTTCGTGGGCTTTCTGCTGAAGCGACTTGCGTGTGGGATCATGTGGTGTTTATTGTTGACACAGTTAAAGGGCCAGGTTTATGTTCCTGAGCCGGAGACGCGGCTCCCCTGTGCCGAACATCCGTGTGACGGAGACAGAGTGTAAATACTGCAGCGTTAATCGAGAGGGAAACACACGAGCATGCAGCGTGAACAGAAGTGTGACTCGTTACTGAGTGCAGATACGTGTCACTCTGATCCTGAAGGGCTGGTCTGGGTGTGTAGGTCTGGGTGTGTATGTCCGGGGGGGCGGGCGTGATTGGTTTGGTTTTTTTTTTTCGGAGGGGGAGTTGCAAGGGCATAAGGGGTGTAACACTATATGAGCTATATAGGGCACTTCAGTACCGCTATAGTCCCGTGTTATGGGTTTGTCTCGTCTGTTCCACGCAGAAAGGTGTGTTTGTGTATGTATGTGTGCGCGCGCTCTCGCTCGCACGTCAGCGCGTGAGGGGTTAATGAGGGGCGGATCTCTCTCCACACTAGCAGAGGCCATTGAATGGCTGCCTTCCATGGACAGCAAATACATTGGTTAAGGGTGAGGGCGGATCTCGGGCTGCTTCGAAACTCTGGACTGGAACTTCACAGACTCTGTTTCTATGTGTGTGTGTGTGCGCGCGCGCGCGCGTGAGAGAGAGGGAGGGAGTGACCGAGAGAAGGGAACAGGGGCGACAGAGTTCAAAGACGCTGTTTGCTCGATGCGTTCTCAGGATTGGATAAGACATTTACGTGGGGAGTGTAAAATGTTTTGGCCCACAAAATGCACAAGAGCAGAAAAATCCTGCCTGTGCAATGAGAAAACTAAATAAAATCCAAAATAACTTAAAATAACAGAAAAATTAGACACAAGAGCACAAAGTAAAATAAAATAAAAATGCATGACATCAGGAACAAAAACAACATAACTGTTTAACCAGTAGTAAAATAGTTCCTTTCGAACCTGTGAAATCATAAGAGGTTTGACTGACGGTAAACATTTGCTTACATGCAACATAATCACTAATCATATTTACTGGAGATGGGAATCAGCAGGGAGCAGCTGATACCATATTATCTCAGTACCTAGGTGCTAAGACACGATCGTTGTTTTCTTGTAAGAAGTGATCATATGTTCTCTGCAGTTAGCGCTCCTTTAGTTGGCCTGCATTATTCATCCTATACACCACGACATTGTTGACTTGAGGACTCTGACTGGTCAGAAGCTGTTGATTAATTTTCTCTAACAGCAGCACTGACAGTAATGCCACTGCAAATACCAGATTTGTTCTAACGCTTTATTGTTCCTATGGTAACAGCTTATTCACAGGGACTATCGAGGTCGCTTCACATAAACACACCAAAATTGTTGATATGGTGAAGACAGATTTGTCTAGATGTTTTTCACATTTATTGAAGGTGTCTTTAGTTTCAGCATTTTTTTGTTGTTGTTTTTATATTGTAATAAATCTCAGGAAAGCAACAGGCAGTGCTCTTTTAATGTGTAAGAAAATGAATCACAGGCTTCTCTCTTTTTTCATATAAACTGAAATGAATAATAAGTCCTGCGAAGGGTTAAGTCCCGTCCCGTCCCGTCCCCCCTCCCAGTTTTGTTTTTGACGCCTCCTCCGCTCCAGTCTTCTGCTGTCCAGTTGTCCAATCAGGACAGATTTCATCCGTCTTGAACTCCTTCACCTCTGTCCTGCTTTTCAGACAGGTGGAGCTCCATGCTGCTAAAAACCAAAAGGGGTTTGTGTTGTTCTGATGGGGCCCCCTAGTGTCACTTGATGCAAAGTTCTTATAGGACATTAATAAAGTCGGGCAGGTTTAACGCTGATGTCACACTGCAGACAAAAACACTTGCAGTCCAAACACCGAAAAAGTCCTGCGAGTATGCTGAACATTCTCTTATCCTGCCTCTCCCTTCTCACTCTCTTTTCCACATTTTTCGAAGATCTAAAAGCAACTGAATCCCAGACATCCCATATTATGAAAATGTGTTTTAATTTTATAAGAACTCCAGAAATTTCTAAATATCAACTCTGTATTCATTAATTTATTTGTATGTTTTTTTTTATTTCATTGTTTAAATATTATAATAAATCTTAAATGCAATTCTTACTTTTTAAATATTGTAATAAATCCCAGGATTAAATCACAGTTTGAATCCTTTTTAAAATAATTCACTAAATCACAGTTCTCTCACAGATTACCTTTATTTTTAATATTGTTATGAATTCCAAAAACTAACTGTGCTATATTTAAGTGTTCAATGTGTTTTAATAGTGAGTTATTGTAGTATTGATGATAATAATAATAAAAGACGTGTATGTATTTTCTCTGTCCTCAGTTTGTCCTGCTACGTGTAAACATCGTGCCTGCACCTTGTCCAATGAGTGCTGTCATGATCAGTGTCTAGGCGGATGCTCTGAGCCGGGCAGTGCCAGGGCGTGCGTGGCATGTCGTCACCTCCTGCATGGAGACACCTGCGTGGAACGATGTCCTCCTGGTTACTTCACCTTCAAAGGGTGGCGCTGCGTCTCCTACCAGTTCTGTCAGGAACTTCACAACCACTGCAAGCAGGCGAAGAGCAAAGACTGTCACCAGTATGTCATCCACGATGGAGCATGTATCCCAGAATGCCCTTCCGGATACACCACCTTGGACTCAACGTGAGTAACACCTTTTTATTTACACACACTGTGAATCGGTTTAGAACCATGAGAAAAACGCCCCCCAATGAGAATGATGAGTTCCTGTACAAATTCCTGAACCTTTCAGCCAGCGAAACTACCCTTGAGGAAATCAAATCTGAATTATCGTGAAATCTATAAAACATGTTAAATTGACTATTTTCTTTTTCATAATTTTCTTCCTTTTTCTTCTCTTTTAACCTCAATTTTTGCTTATTGTCTGTTTTTTCATGTTTTTTTTGCATAAAACCTTTTTCCTTTTTTTCTTTCTTTCATCTTTTTTTCATTTCATTTCATTTAATTTGTTACTTTGACCTTTAGCACATTATTGCTTTTCCTTTGACTTTTTTATATTAACTTTTCTTTAATTTTTTTGT
>JAOTRS010000004.1:11621031-11634770 GCA_028565755.1 Dinotopterus cunningtoni
ACACACACACACACACACACACACACACACACACACACACACACACACACACACACACACACACACACACAGCCTATCTTATAACCTATATATCCTTGTGGCTCTGCCTCTGGTGTGGGAAAACACTGTGCTGTAGGGCAACAAATCATGAAACCATCATCATTATTATATTATAAAATACAATTCTAAACAATGTAATAGTGACTGCACTTAACATAACACAAGTAACGTAACATAAGTAAGGTATTACAATGTTAAAAGACACAAATGAAAATAGACTGCACATTCTGTCCTCATCCATTCAAGCTTCCATTCAAGCTGTCAACTTCTACTGCATCCCTCAGCGTATTTTCACCTTTCATTCTCACTAATGCTTTTAGATTCTCACCAACCTTGTCTCCTTAATAATCCCAAAATTGTGCACAGTGTCTTGTTTGGTTAAGAGCTCATTATCCTGATTACATTTGTCACTGGCTTTCCTTCATGAAGCGTAACTGTGGGAAGGATCTAAAATTAGACATAGAGCTGAGAACAGAAATGTCACATGGCAGAGCTATTACGAGAGCAGCTACCTGACACTTGGACACACTTATCTACAAAGAATAGCAAGAGTATCATGATCGGCAAAGCTTTACAAAAAGTAATGGAAAATAGTGTAGTGGAGTTTATATATCTAAAAATGGCTGAACTAATATCTTTCACGACACACCTGTACTTGAACTTGATAAGGTCACTAAGGAGGATTATTTTGACTTATTTAACAAACTGAAATATTAATTAAAAACTTTGCATCTAGTAAAACCACAGCTGCATAATTGCATAAATAAATACAATATCTTACATTAGACTGTCAAGCTGAACATATTTTTCTTAAAATTTGTTCTAAAAGTCAGTAGATTTTTTTTTTTGTCACTCAGCCGGTGCCAGATCAACGCTTCCCCAGCAATCTGATGCTCTCCCTGATAAAGTGCCTGGTGGATGAGAGACTCTGTGCAATAAAATAGAGTCCAACATGTTTGCTGTTTGAAAGCTGTTTGAATCCATCAGAGGGAGTAAAATGCCTGTTCATAAACTAATCTGCTATGTTAGTTAGCTTTACAATTCTGCTATTTCCTGCTCGAGCCGAGGCATCTATAGTCCAGACACCTTCGCAGAGTACCTTTTGAAAAACCAGGATCGTGATCGCTTCGCTGTATATCAAGAGTAGGCAATGCCAATTCCTAATTTTTTTGGTACCTTTCAAGATAATAGAAATAATGTATGAAATTATGTATTTCTGAAAATTAATTAATTATTAATATTATCCTAAAACCAAACCTATTACATTTTTTTTTTTATTTCTCTAAAAAAAAAAAAACAGTTTGCTCTAACCAAACTAAAAAGGGAGCTTCTTTTGTATCACTTAGGATTTATAGTTAGCATATTTCAAATAAATATATTAATTAATTAATCAATTAATAAACTTGTCATTATGGATTGCTGTTTATAATGTAAGTGCAAAAAAATTGTTAAAGTGGGTTAAAAAAAGTGTTTAAATACTTCCTGAATCCACAGGATTAAGCTATTTTAACACCAAGCAGAAGAAATATTACCACTAGTACAATTAAAATGATTTGGCTAATTGCCATTTCATAATTTTAATTTATTAAAATTGCTATCCCTCAAAATTCAGACAAACAGTAACAGATAAACCATGCATTCCTATGTAACACCCAAAGACTACCTGTTGTAAA
Organism: Dinotopterus cunningtoni; assembly: GCA_028565755.1. NCBI lineage: Eukaryota > Metazoa > Chordata > Actinopteri > Siluriformes > Clariidae > Dinotopterus > Dinotopterus cunningtoni. The sequence continues at coordinate 11,622,765 of JAOTRS010000004.1, forward strand.
ACTACTTAAACCATTCAAAAATTTATATTTTTCATTAAATACAATTTCATTAAAATCAGACAATGACATGATTTTCTTTACTGCTAAATGTCCCATAATCACAGCCAGGATGTAAGTGTACACTCTTAGAAGTTATTTGTGCAATAATTCCTTTGTAGGAAGGATGTAGTGTTCATTAAAGGCAAAACAGAAAAAAAAAAAAACATTTTTTTTTTTACCAAGGCAGTCAGAGGAGGATGCATACACTCACACCCCGAACAACACACAACATAAAGAGCTGTGTGCATTTACAGGGGGAAAAATTGACCCACACAAGACCAGCAGCTGTACATTCAAGTCACATTTTTGAAAGTGTTGATGTCCTTAATGTGTGCAACCATCCATGTCATGAAAGAACTGAGAAAAGGAAAAGAAAAGTGAAGTCACATGATAGAGGAGCTTAATTCAGTAACTTAATCACAACAACGGGGTTTAAACACTAGTCAGTGTCTGGATGTGTTTTAAAGGCAGGATGAGCTACTTCAGATCAAGCACCATGGAAGCCGGGTTTTCCAGATAAAACCTCCACAAGTTGGAGAAACGACACATTGTTGCCCCATCGATGATTCTGTGATCTGCAGACCAGCTCACGTACATGATGTGTGCTTTTACAACCTCGTCCTTGTCGTTGAAGCGGGGTAAAACCTGCACAGAGCAAAGACGGAAGAAAATTTAGAGCTAACTAGTGTTTCATCTCCATATTGAGCCCAGCACATTAGTTAAGATTTCAAGCTAAATTGGTGCATGGGGTTGAAATTTACATGCACAAAGAAAACATTACAAAATTCAAATAAGAAAAATGGCCCGAACCTGTATTTTCCCAAGAGCACCTATTGCAACCTCAGGTGGTAGAATCACTGGTTTTGCATAAGTACCTCCTATCTGCAACATGAACACTGATTGTTGTATGTACAGTACACAGGCAGTTGTTATAATGAGCAGAATTTAATTAAAAAATTAGCTAATGTCAAAAATTAGCATTTAAATAGTACAGCAGTATTTAACTTTGAATCTTATCAGCAGATGTATTACACTTACTGAGCCAATGTTGGAGAGTGTGAATGTTCCCGCAGTAAGGTCAGTTGTGCCAAGCTGCCCAGATACACCCAAAGCCTGCAGTCGATTGATCTCTGTGGCGATTTCAAACACGCTGAGCATCTGTACATTCTTTATGTTGGGCACCAGCAGACCCTGGGGTGTGTCCATGGCCAGCCCGATGTTGTGTGCAGCCTGAGCAAGGCAACATAAAAACAGTAAATGCTTCTTTCTTTCCATGCCTGAAAGATCGATTGTCATCAGATTTGTCAAAGAAATCTGACCTTGTATGTGATATTCTGGCATGCTTCATCCAAAGAGGCATTCAAGATCGGGAACTGGTGGAGAGCGAGTGATGCTGCCTATAAACGGAACAAAAAGTCTTTACTCGATTCGACTGAAACTCATTTCACACACTCAGATTACTGATGCTTAGGGAAGTGGTAGTTTTACCTTGATGAAGAATGGCATGTAGCTGAGCTTCACTCCCCGAGGCTCAGCCACGTCTTTCAGCTCAGAGCGCAAACGCACCAACCGGGTCAGGTCCACTTCATCCTTATAGCCAAAGTGTGGGATCTTCAGAGCTGCTGTCATCGTCTTCACCATGGCCTTGTGAAAACCTGGTTTGAAAGAAGGGACAGCAATAACAGCTCTGCTCTGAACATAGTGTTAGATACAGAGTGAAAAGAGGTCCATGCTGGCACATAGAAGTTTACCTTTGAGTGGCTCAGTGCGATCTTTGCCTGTAAACACAGGCCTTGGGACAACGGGCGTAGGTATGCTCAGCGGCATCTTCTCTTTGAGCTTGGCAGCTGGAGCAGGTGTAGGAGGAGGTGGCTGGATCTCCTGGAAGGGGGTAGGGGGTAGGATAGCTCCCGTCTGCCTAGCTATGAAGTTCAGGATGTCTTCTTTTAGAATGCGCCCGTCCTTTCCGGTCCCAACAACCTCACTGAGCTTGATCTAAGAGGACACGTGATATGATAAAAACGAGACATAAAATATGATGCCAGACTGATCATTATCTGATTAATATTTCTGGTCTTTCAACTTCCCCATTCACCACAACTACAATTAATGGTAACCATGGAAACAACTCCAGTTAACTATGCAATGTTGCCAGGGTTTAAGGGACATTTATTGATGTCTGACTCAGACAGTGACAGAAACACCCCACAAAGCAGGCACTGAGGCCAACAGGAATCAAGCCTGTCCTTGTTTTATTGTTATTTATGGCAGCTGTTCAGTTCAACTGACTCTGTACTGGGGTAACACACGGAATGTATTCTTGCACAACATGAGCTGTGAATTCTTGTTACTTGATACTTCCCCGGTTTTTACAACACTCAAACTAATTTACAAAACAACAGGGCTGGCTATTGTGAATTACATTTATATCTGTATCACAGTAATAAACATTAGTATTTAGATTAATTAAGACCTACACAAACTATTCAAAACTCAGAGCCTACATTTGACTCAGCCAAGCACTCAGCATGGCCAAAAACATAAACAAACTAAAAACATCTTATTAACAAACTAAAATTTGTTAATGTTGATTAACTAGTTGGAATAGTTGTAATTAACTTATCGAAATAAATCAGCAAATAATATCATTTAACTTACATACTACAAGCTGATTATGTGCATTAATTAACACTGAGAGACAAGTGAGTACTTGAATCACACTAATTTCTGCACAAATATCCATAAATAATAATAATAATAATAATAATAATAATAATAATAAATAGGTTAATAATAATAACATCATAATATTGTTCAGGTTGTAATATATGTTTGGCAAAGAATCATTTTAATTATTAGGAAACTATTGGCCCCCTTTACGTTTTATAGCGCAGAGATCGTAAAACAAGTAATTGCAGGCAATCAACATGTTTATTACACTGACTAAAAATGACCTGAATGTTATAACAATTTATTAATATTTACACTTGGCTAAAAATTATCCAAGTAATATAAAAACGAGGTTAGACAAAAATTAGACGGTTATGAAATCCAGACACTCATGAAATAAAAAGGTTTTCACACTGGCACCCTACATCAGCACCGCCATGTTCTGCAGAGATCTAATAATGGCTCTGCAGTAAAGTGCAATGGTTTCAATATGGTAACTGATTCCAAGCCAAGTAACTCATCACCTAAATATTATTACATGTATATTTCTGTTTGCAACTCACATTGTTCTCCATGGCAATGCGTCGCACTGCAGGTGTTGCCTGTGTCTTGTGGCCTCTAATTTCCTGGTGAGTGTGTTCTTCCTGAGACACAGCTGGTGTTTCCATCACGTCCTCCTCTGGAGTAATAGGTACTGAAGAAAAAATACCAAATTAACTGACATGGGAAAATTATAAATCTTAACATGGTCACATTATCATTATCAGGTTGCAGCAAGTTTACAAAGAGCTTAACGGTTAATTCTGTTCAAATCTTACCATGTTCTCCATTAGTTTCAATATCAACTAGAGGCTTTCCTACGATTGCAATAGAATCAACATCGTAGTAGAGTTTGCGGACGACTCCATCGTAGCGACTGGTGATTGTAACTGATGCTTTGTCACTCTGCACTTCACAGATGCTGTCGAATTGGGACACTCGATCGCCTTCCTTCACATACCTTACACAGGAGACAAAAAAAAAAAAAAAAGATTGATACAAAGTAAAAGTAGAAGAGAATTTTTTTAATGAAGAAAATGTCGCCCCCTGTTGGTGGATGAAGGTTTAATAGTCTTAAGCAACACTTACCATTCTTTTACAGTCACCTCCATGATTCCTTCTCCAATATCTGACAGCTTGAACTGTAAAATTGGTCCTGCTGCAGCTAAATCGAAAATATATATATATTCAAAACAGAATTGGAAGTTGGAGTGACACATGCAGAGATGAAACGTATACCTAAAACATTCATTTATTTATCTTTTATACTGCTTATCCTGTACAGGGTCTTGGGGGGCCTGAAACCTTTCCTAAAACCTTTGGGCACGAGGCTGGGTACACACTGGACAGGGTGCATATCCATCACAGGGTGCACACATGCACTACAGGCAATTTGGGAAAGCCAATTAACCTAAGCTGCTTGTCTTTGGAGTGTGGGAGGAAACCACCAAGCACGGGGAAACGATGCAAACTACATGCGTACACACACACACACACACACACACCCAAGACGGGAATCTAACCCTCTACCCTGGAGGCGTGAGGTGACAGTGCTAGCCACTTCGCCACTGTGCCGGCATACCTAAAACAACATATCATTATTTGCAAAAGATGTCCGTGCTCTACGTGGTGAACTTGTGCATGGTTAACTCGAAGAGGTCTAGGAACAAGAGTCTAGTTTGGTCTTTAAATCTTACCATAACTGGTGTGGAAAAACCTGCGCTGGTGCAAAGCTTTGTTGGAGTATACATGGTGTATGCGTAGTACAGAAGGTGTCTGGAGTTTGGAGTAAAAACACTTGTGTAGAAGCTGGACAGAGACCTGCAACAGAAAAAACACAACTATAAACACCACCTCTTACCTCTGCAGTGTCCTTGTGTGTTATTTACTGCAGATTCCTGCACTTCTGAGTGTGCATTCCATGTAAGTATGTGTATTGTGCTGCTGTTTTGTTCTGAAAAGAAATCACGTATCGTTCCAACGGATACAAGTTACAGAGAAACACCTGAACATGTTGTAACAAATTACCCTGAGAGCGTGTTTACCCGCTTTACACGTGAAGATATCGTTAACTAACGTTATGTTAACTAACTTTCTCATTTCACTCCAGCTTTGACGTGTTAATTAATCACATGGCAAGGAGCCGCATTAACTGTCACAGCCTAATGTTGTTTATATCTTGGCAGCCAGCTAAGCTAAGTCACCCGACCCTAGTCCACGTCCACTATCGCCGGTAGTTACTAGGAGACTAGCTCAGTAGCTTAGCTAGAATTTGGTCCTTGACTTTTCTTTAAGCTCGCGCTTAACAGCCTGTCCTGTTAAAATGCATATACAAAAGTAATATCAGTGTCTCGCTGTTGCTATATATAATATCTGTGTATGCATTATAATATTATTTGTAAGATGACCCACCGAGCGTCTCATAAACGCGACAGAGCTTCTTGCTGTAATGAGCGCCGCCATTTTTGTAATACATCGAAAAATTGCATCTCCGGATGTGACGCAATCACACGCCCCAAATAACTGGCCAATCAAAACGGTTTACCCACGGCTATTGATTTATTTTTTATTTTTTTTATGCTGAACAACAAAAGCAGGCGTTTATTCTTTAAGTAGGGCTTAATTGTGTAAGTTTAGTGTGCCGTCTTGATTTCATAAAAGATTTATGTGTGTATGTACAATTGTTTATGATTCTTTTTTTAACAGAAGTGCTCATTTCTGAGCGTGTGGAGTTTACATGTTCTCTCTGTGCTTGGTGGGTTTCCTCCATGTACTCCGGTTTTTTTCCATAGTCCATGCCTGTAATGTGTGTGTGTGTGGATTGATATATCTATGGTGTACCCTGCCTCATACAGGCTAGAGGAAGGGATAGGCTCCTGGGATAGGCTCCACACCCCCCTGCAATCCTGTACAGGATAAGCGGCATATAAGATGAATGAATGAATGAATGAGTGCAGATATAAAGCTGCCCTCACTCATACATGTGAGGCATGTATGAAAGTGAGACTGTCGAGCATGTATTGCTCTCATGCAGGAAATATATGCAGGAGAGGCTTGATATGGTGGCACAGCTCCAAGAACTAGGGAGAGTAGAAGGTAATGTTAAAATTTTATTATTATGGGGAGTCACTGATCAGGGGAGGAAGCATTTAATGTTTTTTGAGGAAGACTGGACTAGACACTAGACACTCTCACTCTGCCACTAGAAAGTCAGAGTGAGAGTGAAATCTATAGGTGGCAGTGATGCAACAGAACTCCTACTAAAGATGCTGAGTGGTACTGAGAGGAAACATGTTGAGAAGAGTGTGTGTAAGTGTTGGATAAAGCAGATGAAGAGTTAAAGACATACAAAAAGTCAAGACGATCATGGGCGTTTTAAGGACAGCTGGTCTGGAAAATGGGCTTTAAGAAAAACCTACGAGAATCCAACTGCCATTAAACAACAAAGAAGAAGATATAAAGCTATGAGGATTGTATATACAGGGTATAGGTGGCATATGTAAAGAAGGTGCAATGGCATTATAAATAGAATATATGTAGCAAATATACAATTGTCTATCCATAGATCTAGGAACATCTGTAGTCCAACTAGGAACCATGGAGACTAATGGCGACCATTGTATATTCCCTTTTTTACAACGTAGGACCTCTAGTTAACGTTCACATGCGCCACCACACACTACAGGCAAATTGGCAATGACAATTAGCCTGATCTGAAACCCACCACTGCTAATCACTAAGCCACAGTGCCAACAATTAATGATTATGCAGTAGTAAAAGACACTATAGAAGATGCCGGACAGAATATACATACTCACATGCATGCATGTGCACACTGTGCACTGTTATAATCTAGGCTGCAATACTAAGACATTATGGATAAATGTCACACCTCATAGCAGGTCATACAGCCTATGAACTCCTGTATAAACTTGAGTACTGTTCATGACACCCCTGCCCTCTTTTGTCTGTGCAGTGCTCCTTAAAGATCATCATTCTTGGATGATTCAAGTTATTAATTCTCTCAACCAATATGACCAACATCTATGCCTAACAGGCTTAAAATGCGTATTCGCCTAATAGGACGTCTTTGTGCATTTATGTTGAGAAGAAGTGTGTATCCCTATAATTCTTTTTTCAGTCACTCAGTCTTGTACACTATGTATAGTTTATGTCTAAATTCCTGCATAATATATCTCTGACTGCTCTTATTTATATTCATGTATATACATATTTACACCCTCATATTTATACTACTATGCTATCTCTGTGGCTTAAACGGGACCTGGGTCCTAATTTCGTACCAGAACATGGAAGTGTGCTGGTATGACAATAAAGCTCCTTGAATCCTTGAATCCTTGTCTAAGCAGTAATGCCACGCGGCTATAGGTGCGCATGCGCAAACTAGTGGCTGACTTGTGGTTTGTGGGCTTTGGCAGTTATGCGCATGCTCACTAGATTTCTCCCAGTTTGTCTCAGTTTACCAGTTATACGCATGCGCAGGCGCTCACTAGCAGTTTGCGAGTGTCTGGAGATACTAGTTGCGGGCAGTTAGCTTAGTCAGCTAATCTACATCTGTATCAGTAAAAGTGAATACATATTTTATATCAGTTAAGATACATTTTTGTTCACTTTAAAGTAGGTGCTAGTTAACACAGCTTTGCCCACTGCTGCTTTGTCATAGGTCCTGTTTGGCTCCGGCGCACTGAGTGTCGGGAAGTTTGGCGGTTTTATTCTCCGCATTGTTTGGGAACCGGCATCTGTTAGCCTGTAGCTAAGCTAACTTTAACCTGAGTTGAGAAGTGAGACTCGGGTTTCTGGCGGCTCGCTGTGGTTAGCGCATCTCCTGTTATCAGGAGTTGTTTGTTGTTGTACAGTGAAGTCGGTGGAAGAAAATATTCGTAGCATTCGCTGGATTTCTTTAAAAATGGCCGCAACGGCGTTTGAGATAGACGGAAGTGTAATGGAAGGGGTAAGCAACATTTAACGTTTAATTTTTTTTATTTTTATTTAAATACTTCCAACTTGGTTAAACATTCACAATTAAATATTGTTTAAAATATATTCATTTGTTAGCTTTTGTTGAATGAGGAAAATCATTAATATAATCTTGTCTTTGTGTCCTTTTTTCCCAGGGAGGACAGATCCTGAGGGTTTCAGCTGCACTCGGTTGTATCCAGGGCGCTTCTCTGAAAATCAACAAAATCCGCGCAGGAAGGAGCACCCCGGGATTAAGGTCGGAAAAATCACTCGTTCGCAAAGATTATTTTTAAGTTTAAGTTTCCTTGTTGAAGCCTGACCCCCCATCCAGCAGCCCAAGTTTTCCCTCAGAGTGGTACATTAAGGTGACCTGCTTCTGGCTGTGTTAGAGTATGACTTCTTTAAAGGCTTTTGGAAGCAGTAATATCTCTTTAACAAGGTCTTCACAGTAGTGCTGTATGGAGGCCTTTGTTAGTTCCCCACACTAGCACATGGCCACACGGGCTTAACATCTCCAGACTTCTCTCAGATCATCATAATTACATTGTTTTAATTAAATTAAAGAATTACAACAGATGCTGACTTAAAAATAAAAACTCAATATACAACACAAATTATTTAAATGCAACAGTCATTTCTGATTATCATTTCAGATATCAGCAAAATGTCCCAAGATAATTTGAGATTAAGATTATATAAATAAATTGTGCATAGCTGCAATCGTGGTAGAAAGTAGGCTTTCCAGAAAGTTCTTGATCTAGCATATATTTAGTGTCCAAATAGTTTCCCTGATTGTTTTTTACAAGATTGTCACTTTTCTAGATTATATTTCTCTAGCACCACTATTTAATTGTTCTGTACACTTCTTTGTGTTTAAGATGATTCTGAAAGTCTGTATGAACAAGTTGGACATCATCTTGATTTGTAGCTGCTATAAATAGCTGATGCATGATCTTGTTGGTTTTGTATTACATTGCTAATAATAAATTAATGATTAGTAAATTGACTAAAATTATGTAACATGTCACATTTAGATATGAGCACTGAAAATATACTGAAGGCCTTTCTATCTCCTCCTCCTCCTCCTCCTCTGTGTTTTCACGTAGAGATGGGCAAAATAACAGAAATATGATATGGACTAAAAAAGTACATTTTCCTTTTTTAAAGTTTAATATGAAATGTGTGCAGCCAATCAGTTTCCTACAAGGTGTGACATTGTTTTAGGACATTGGTAGAAAATAAATAAAACCTCCACTCCTTTGTGATCAGTCATTTTGATTATTAGTTTTCTACACACCCACTTTGGATGCAGCCTCATTAACCTTAAAAGTGCTCATTTCATGTTATTTCTGCTTTAACAAGAGAAACTTTTCATCAGATCCCCAATGTGTTTTACTTTGACACACAAATAACTGTCTTGCACAGTTTTCACATTATGACTTTTCTTTTTACATATTATATTACAATTTTATTTCCATATAATACAACTTTTATTTACATTTTTAAAAGCTTCATTAGTCTGTCACTGCAGTTTAAGATGTTAGATATCACAATATCCCTGAAAATGTATCATGATTTAATTTATCACAATGTCAGTATTAAATCCTTATATAGTCCAGCTCTAATCAATAAAAGGGATCTAAATCTCTTTTGCACAAAGATTCTGCAGCTTTTGCTTATGCATATATGATGTATACAGTGAAAAAAGGAAAGACAGCAGCAGGGAATATGAGAAGGCATTGCTTTTGTTCACTGTGTCTCCCCCCACGCCCCTTGCTAGGCCTCAGCATCTGTCGGGTTTGGAGCTGCTGAGGGACATGTGTGATGGGAATCTGGAGGGAGCGACTGTGGGATCCTCAGAGATCTTATTGACTTCCAGCAAGATCAAGTGTGGGAATTACATCGCCGATACACATACTGCTGGGTAAGAACAGCCTTTTCCACATCATTAAAAATAAACTGTGGTTGTTTTCTCTGTGATCATGTAGATGATTACAAGTAAATGATCATGGTGCTGAAGTCACACCATATCTTGAATTTGTCTACCTCCATCCAGCACCACCATCTTCTAGCAACGTTATATCTATAAAAAGAAAATAAAAATTACAGTTTTAATAAAAATGGTCTGAGTTTCAATGAGTTGAACATGAAAAATATGTTTTCAAATCTCTTTATTTACCATTTTCCTTTTAGTAATAAAAAAAAAAAAAACTTGTCATTTTATTTCTTATTTGGCTTATGTTTTTAATATATTTTAATAAATAAAAACAAAAAATCTTTTTTTTTTGTTCTTCTTCATGATTAATTTTCTCTGAATTCTTTCATTTTACTTACCCTTTGTTTTCTTTATTTCTTAATTTTTTTGATTTTTTCTTTTTTAATTGTTCAGTATTTTTTTTTTTTCCCTTCTCTCACCTGTTTGTTGCGTGCATATGGGTTGTAGGAGTGTTGGGCTTTTGCTGCAGATCTCGCTGCCCTGTGCACTTTTCGCTGAGGGACCTTCAGAACTCTACCTAAAGGGAGGAACCAACGCTGAGATGGCTCCACAGATCGATTATACACTCAAGGTATCAGACGTCTACTTTGTCTCTATCATATTTGTCTACTATTATCATGCCTTTTCTTTGTCTACTAACTCATGTTCATTATCAACTATTTCTGTCTTCAACAACTACAACTTCTACTTCTTATTGTTTGTCGTCTTGTTTACTATTCTTTCATTTGTATCATTCACTGCCTTCTTTGGTAACTACTTTAATGTCTGCATGTTTATTTATTTATTTGTCTGTCTTCATTTACTGCTTTGTCTATCACCCTCATCTACTGCTTTGCCCACCACAAACCACAGATTATAAAAATGATTTCCTTCTGCTTGTTGTGTTCATGTACTGTTAAATAGCCGTTACAGGCTCTGTTTGGATGCAGCTGAACATTGACCTTATGCATTTATCTTTAACATTATGTGCAAAAATATTTATGGAGTATAGTTTGGTTTATAAATATGTTTATGAACATGCCATTTCTCTGGGAAAAAAAATCACACAGGTGTTCAAACCCATTGCCGAGAGATTTGGCGTACAGTTCGATTGTGATTTAAGAATGAGGTGAGGTTTTTTTGTTTTAAAGCTTATTAACAGCACATAATAGTAATTATTGTTGTTATTATTATTATTATTATGGTCACCTTTACAGTGTGCATATGAATATTTATCCAGTTTAAATTTATTGATTCTTGCATGAAGTTGACATTCTTTGCTCTGTTTTGCACCATATCTTGGCCTCATATATATTTTTAGAGGTTATTACCCCAAGGGTGGTGGAGAAGTGGTGGTAAAGGTGAACCCTGTGAAGGAGCTAAGTCCCATCAACATGACCGAGAGAGGAAACATCACAAAGATCTATGGTCGAGCTTTCGTGGCTGGAGTGTTGCCTTTCAAGGTATGCTACATAAGTTTGTTGGAAGGATGGCAATCGCCTGGAACCACCCAATATGATATCATGATAAACAACACCAAATAACTTTAAATACAAGAGTTTAACCTTTAACTTTGAATTAAATAAACAAAAAAGCTGCCTTTTTACTGAGCAGCATTTATCTCTGTTATGTTGCCATAATTATCATTTGTTACTTGGCAAATAATTCACTCCTACCTTATGAGATGCCAATGTGGGAATAATTTTGAGTGTAACCCCAGGAGGATTATAAAGCAACAGTGATGCTTTGCTCCCTCAAATGCCTGCTGTCTTTTGAAACTAGTGTGGGTAATTGGTGGGTTTTGAGAATAATTCGCTCAGTTTGGAGAAAAAGATAGAAGTGGTTATATCTGAGACTGATCAAGCAGTAAACCAGCCAATTCATCATTTATAAAGTATTAAGCAAGTCAAGGGAGAATATTAATCTTAGAGTAAACATATTTCGCATAAATTTTTTGACACATTCCTGAATTTGATCCTGAACTAGTAGGATTTTTGGGATCATAGAAAATAGTGAGGAGATTTGTCATGGTTCATGTTGTAGTTTGAGAAATTCTATGCATCGAAACAATTTCCATTATGCAAATTGTCTTTGAAATGTTATCGCAAACTAAAAACGATTTCTGTGTTTTTAAAGTGGTTTGTCCTTTTTTATAATTCACTGAACTAAGTCTAAAATTATGTGAGGATCCAAGAACAAAGGAGGAAGAAGTTTATTTCAGGTTATTTGAATTAAAGTTATGTCACAAGCTGTCCTGTTTGGGAATATGTTTGAAGGTGCCTTTTTTTGCAAATAAATACATT
>JAOTRS010000004.1:11729695-11740143 GCA_028565755.1 Dinotopterus cunningtoni
TACTCCATATCTTTTATAATCCTCCAATTCTTTTTTTGACATCCAAATCTTGCTGACTGTAATCATTATTATGTCATTATTTAAAGTGAATTAATCTGTTAATTAACTCAGCCCTACCAGGGTCAAACAGATTGTACTTTATCATAAAGGACATACTTCTAGTAGGACACATTCTACCCAGGTACTGTGTAATATTTATTACATTTATACTGTTATTATTTCTGGTATTTCAGTTCAGGTGTCTCCGGAGGAGTCTATAGGCACCGATGTGTAAACCCGTGTACACGCCGCACTGTTTACTGAGATTATGATTATAAAAACTCATGTGTCATGCATGTTTGTTTTCCATACCAACGCGTCCTTCCCCACGGTCAGTATGGATGTGTAGGCTTCCAGATAAACACGGCTGCATCGCTTAATTATTTCCAGTCCCTTCACCGTGATGTCTTTAGCGTCACCAAGACCAAGACCGATGAAATAAAACATTGCTGTAGTTTGTATCCACTCGGTACTAATATTCTGACAGCAGCTCAGACCAAATGCTGGATGCTTAGCAATTTCTGTTCGCGTAACACTACGTTTAAAACGTATTTTAATATGTTTTTCGCGTATATAAAGCGGAAGAAAAATTTTAACATTACCAATTTATTAATTTTATAGATAGGTTTTAAGCAGTAACAGCAAGAGTTTCTCACATGTTCCTCTACTGGAGCAACTGACATCCGACTGTCGTAAAGCAGCACTCGTTTTACGGCAATGTCGCGACGGGTTTTTTTTCTTCCAAGATTCAAGATTCAAAGAACTTTATTAATCCCAGAGGGAAATTGCTTGAAAAAAAAATGTATAATAAAAAAGAAATTCTATACCCTAGTGTTTTATTCATTTTTATTCATTTTAAGGAAAACAATAATTTTTGTTTTTAAAAAATCTGAGATTCAATTTATAGATCATATTGCCCAGCTGTAATGTAAGTGGGTTACACACCTTTCTCTGTAACACATAAACTTTATTGATGATATTGATGATGAAGGTGTAAGCTACCATTAAGTAATGACTTAACAGACTACAGTCGTCAGGACCCACCAAAAGTGATCCAAGGAAGGAAAAATTGTGAACTGGCAACATGTTGGACATGTTGGCCAAGGGTAACTGATGCACATGGGGTGTGAATGCTGGCCTGTGCAGTCCGATCCAATAGAATATCTACTGTAGCTCACCGGTTAATGCTGGTTCCAATAGAAAGGTCAGAACACACAGTGCATTACTATTTTGGTGGCAAAGGAGGGGGGGACATACTCAATATTAGGTGGGTGGTCATAATGTTATGGCTGATCAGTACATATGGTGTGTGTGGGTTGCTTCCTGGTTCTCATGTTTCTTCCACCTGTACACTAAATTGGCTTCTCTCTCACTATCGAGTGTCACCCAGATGAGGATGGATTACATTTTTCATTTGGTTCCTCTAAATGGTTGCTTCATGATGTCAACTCAGGGAGTTTCTCTTTACACAGTATTCAAAATAGCAGCATAAAGTGCTTAAGATGAGCAAATGAATATACTGTATTTTCAAAAACATTGTGACACACAGGATTGGGTTACAAGAGTTGTCACCCACAACATTATCAGTCTCTCGCTATAAATAAACACATTCTAGTTTTTGTGACATTCAATAGCAGTGAAACTCTGACGTATAAGTCAAGTGAGAAACAAAATCAAAGGAAAGTCTTGCTTACATGTAGGAAACACAAATTCTAACCAGAGGCAGAATATTAAGTGTTAATTAGTTTCTGGTTACCTGAAATATGTTTGTTGGTTTCTGGGAAAAAAGGGTCAGGATATTGCTCTTACACAGATTGGAAACATTGTCCGGATCTGATCCTTTCATTCATTGTGATAGGAGCCAGTTATATTACGTGCATTTAAGCACATCTGCGAAATCACCGCTTGTGGAATAACATTAAACAGGAAACCAGAGTTGAAGGACAAATACTGATTAATAGCTCTTGAGCACATTTTATTCATTCATCTCCTTCCTAGATTCCAGTCATGGTGAATCTGGAGTCTATCCTGGAAACACTGGGCACATGGTGGGAGGAAACTGGAGAACTCAGAGGAAACAATGAAGGACAGAATCAGAATGAAGCAGAATGTTTGAGAATCCACAAAGATAGTTTCAGGATTAAACCAGGGACTCAGGAGTTATGAGATAGCAATACTCCCCACTTCACCCTTTCACAGTTTAATCAGCTCTAAATGAAAGTGCTGACCTTCAGTCTAATGCAGCTGATACCTGCAAAGCACACAGATTGGAGTCAAAGGACTTCATTATGAATATAGCACCCTTTAACCCTAGGGGCAAAAGTAACATCTGGTCTCTGCCCCAATACAAGCCACACCCCTTTAGTGAGGTCAGAGGATGACAACTCGAACAAATTGAATCTTTCATTTTAACATGCTCAAAATATGTAGATGTTACTTAGGGTTAGGGTTAGTTAATAAAGGCAAATGATTTTTAGCTATGAATTCAGCATTTCTGTTGTATGGTCTTATTATTATTATTATTATTATTATTATTATTATTATTATTATTATCTCTCCTACAGCCGTAGAGCTAAATTGAGAGATCATTTGAATATGGGAGTTAAATAAAAATAAAATAAAATATATTTTATTAGAAGAGAGGTAGATTACAGAACTGTCAGCAATGATGTATCATGTTTGTGCTTTTCAGGTTTTCTTTCAAAGGATAAATAAAAGTTCTTTGAAAGTTGATGTAAATTAAGGTCAATCAGTTTTCTTTAATTTTTTTTAATACAATATCAATTCAAACTGTTCATTTAAATTTATATTTAAATCTTTTTTTTTTCTTTTTTGTGTCTAAAAAGCGGTTGCTTATATAATATGTTGTTTTCTTTTCGGGCATACAAATACTTTTCTGTAACCTTTAATTTTGTGGTGAAATACTGATGTTTTAAAATCGGAAATGTTTTTGTACTAACTCAATAATAAATTCTATAAAAATCTATAACAAAGTTTGTACTAAAAACACAGTATGTGCATGGACTGTATACAATACCAGTCACAAGTTTAAAGACAACCTCATGCTCTTTCCTGATTTTTATTTCTATCTACATTTTTAAATAATGCAGAAGTCATCCGAAAAATGCAATAATCTCCTTTGAACAGTTGATATTGAGATGTGTCTGCTACTCTAAATGCTAAAATAATTAAAAGGTGTGTCCAACCTTTTGACTGTATACATAGTAAAGAAAAAGAAAGAGAAATAGAGACAAAGAGAATATAATGACCATTGAATAAAGTGAAATAATATACAATAAATATAAAAAGTAAAATAAATAAAAACAACAATAATAATATCATTAAATCATAATAAGCAAAACTGATGATGGAGCAAGTGTTTTGCAGAGCTGGTTAGGTGTTATGTGTGTGTGTGTGTGTGTGTGTGTGTGTGTGTGTGTGTATGAGCGGTCAGAGGGCCTCTCTAGTGGTGCTTCCTTGTCATTTGTTAAGCTCTGAAAGGCCTCCGTCAGTGTGCATTATGCCTGGCAGAATGGGCTCACTGAGGCCTGGCACGGGGTTTTTTTCTGGATGGGACGCCGGATCCAGAGATGCCCAATTCGGCAGTGCTGGACTGCCTGCCGCCTCACGGCCCATCTCTATGGCAACGCTGCCAGGGCTGGCGTCTGAAAACAATTTGGCACTTTATGAGAATTTACTTTTCATAAATGGTGGGAAAGTGGGGGTGAGGGAAGCGATGCAGGGGCATGAAGAGGAGGAATGAGGTGCATGTTTGTTATGTACTGCCAGATGAAGGAATGTGATCTACAAAACAGTCTCATCTAAATGAGGCAATATGATCTTTAAATGATGAGTCACGCACAAGTTACCTCAATCAACTTAGGTAAACCTCATTAAGTGTGTGTTTGTGTGTGTGTATGTGTGTGTGTAAAAGAGAGATTATGTAATGGCTCACCCATGTCAGGCATACGAGGACCATTCAGGTTCCCGTTCCTCTGGTTTTGTTTGAGTCCAGTGAGCCAGTGGCAAATTGTCCCAGTAGACTGCGCCAATCTGTTTGACGGAAGTGCGATGAGAAAATGAGCTGTTTCTCTCCGCTGGGTGAATATGTGATCAAACAGACAAATGGAAACAGTAAGAAAAGTTGTGATCGAGATTTATTAAGTGTTTACATACTATTTTGTGCCATTTCCAAATGAAAGTTTCTGGAGTGGTTTTTATTTGGACAAGTATACTCAGTTTCTACGCATGGCATAGAAATAATCAGCAATAATAATATTATCTAAAATTATCTATAAAAAAATTCCCACATTCCCAAAGTTCAAAACATTCTCTACTTAAATAGTTTCCAAAACAAACGAATGGCAGGAAGGCTGTCGCTGTTTCCGCGTTCTGCAGTCTGGGCATGAAGCGAAATGTTTTCCCTCGGCAGCCACGGCCTTCTCCCACGGCTCGCGGTGGGAAGTCGCTGCTCCCCCTGGCTCGAGGTTCTCCTGAGAGGCGGAAGTGTTAAGGGAATAGTGAAGAATGCCTTTTTTGGGGGTCTGTGATGTTTACACTGCCTCCATCACCCCACCCTTTCCTTGCACAAAATCAGGCTTTAAATAGTCTGAGATAATGGAGCTGGCACCAGAGAATACCCATGAACAGGGAGACGGAGTTGAGGAATTGTTTTCCTTTATGATGGACACTTGGCATGGTGTGAACTATGAGTAAGGTATCACTGAAAAGAATTTATTGTGTATGTGACCTGATTGAGAGATAGGGGACAAATAATAGAAGAATAATAAACACTATAAAACACTACAAATGTTCAACAGCAACAAACTTTTTTTATTTTACAAGAAATCCTTTATAGTTAAAAACACAAGCTGTGGATTCATGACGGATAAAAAGAATCGGGCCAATAAAAACCCACACTTAATGTCTTTTTTATATAAACAAATGGTAAAATGGAAGCATGCTTCTTTTCATTCAAAAAAATATATATAAAAACACTGTTGGTGGGGGGTGCAAACTTTGGCACATCCAATAGATTTCTTCTATAGATTTGGGGTGGGAGCAGTTTGTATACTATATTATTATTATGTTTTTAATAGTCTTTTTTGTCATTGTAAAAAGTACAAGTACAAAGCCAATGAAATGTAACAATCTCATCTGACCAGGAACTAAGCCCAGGTGAGAGCTACATGTTAAACCACTATGAAACACATCATGCCTCTTCCAATCGCACAGGGAAACCCAACAAAAATAAAAACTGTGAAAAAAATATATATTATTTTTATTTTATTTTTAAAAATCAATAGACACCTTTTATCGGGACATCATGCAGTCCTTAAAATTGTTAACCATTTCTTCTATAAAGCTCATGATGATTGGTGGGTGAATTGATCTGTTGAAAATACCTTGGCATGACACAATGTGTTTACTGTACTTCAGCTCTCTTCTGTAGGAAAAAATACAGCCCATAAGGACATGGAAGCTCAGATCAAGACCTGTTTATCCTGTCATTAAAGAGCACCACTGGAAGGCAGTAGAAGGAAGCGATCAGGAAATCTTAAACACATTGGTATGCTGTCCATTTACGGGATGCACAAGCAAGGCTGAGTCACTTCCTAAGAGGCACAGCTCTTGTCATACCAGCAGGTCTTTTTAATACTACATCCTTCCATGCCTTGCTGAGATTAAAGCAAGGGTTAGAGACACCAGATATGATCAAACGTAGCGTGAGACATATTATTATTGTTAACAATGAGAATGAATTCGATCTCCATTGTGTTGAATAATACCATTAGTATGTGTTTAGTTGTGTGTGTCTGCTGAGATACTTTATTGCTCACCACAGTTGTAAATAGTGTTTACTTAAGATACTATAAACTTCCTCTTAGCCCAGACCAGTCTAATCATTCTGCTCTGATCTTTCTCATCAACAAGGTGTTTCAGTCTCCAGGCGCTCTGAAGTGGGATTTTTTTTCACACAATTCTGTGTAAACTACAGAGACTTGTGAAATTCCCAGGAGATCAACAGTTTATGAAATACTCAAATCAGCACATCTGGTACTAACAACCATGCCATAAATGTTACTATTCAAACATTAAAAGACCTCTATTAAAAGTCCCTGTAGCCGAGTGTGTTACGCCGCTCCCTATGGTGCATACGCAAGCAATTCTAAAAGATGTGGTTTGATGACAGAGGAAACATGTCATAGGCTTCATCCCCTTTGGTTAGTGGTTAGCCTTAATAGGGGACTGCCCAGTATCCATATCTGGTGTCTCACCCTTGCTTCAGTGATGGCTATGACTAAATTAGGAGAGAAAATCAGAAGAAAATAATAATAATAAAAACAATAATAATAAAAACATAAAAAGTGTCAAAGCTGATGCTTAATAAACAAATGAAAAAATTGCTAGCCTAGGCCAATGTCTAACGTAATGGAGGAATGAAACAGTCCATGCAGGAAAGTTATCAACATTTAGGTAGTAACATTAACATCACTTCGTCACTACACTATTAATTACAATATTAATTATTTTACTATAACAGTCTTTTACACATGCCACAGATAGAATGACAGAAGATCGACTTGAGAACCTTTAACAGAAAAAAAACGAATGACAAGTTTATAAATTCATGCAACCTAAATCCAAAGAATAAGGTATTTTTTATCTTCAAATGCTTGGTAAGTGAATTTAACCAGAGGTGTTTCTCTTTGCAGAGAGCTCCGCTTAGCATGCAGCCTAGCGCTCATTACACATGCAAAGGCCCAGTGTTTGAGACCATGCTTCCTGAATGAGCTCCTTTTGTAGAGTAATTGAAGATCACTCTGTGTTACTGACAAAGAGGTGTAGGGCCTCTCTCCTTTTCGCTCTCTATTTTTCTCGCATTTCTCCTTTCCCTTGCCGCCCTGATTACGCCCCTCTCCTTTTTCCACAACATTTGTGTAAGTTGTGGCATAAAATATACCTGTGTGCAAGTTTCTTGCAAGCTGTTATGTGTCGTTGTGAAAAGTGTTGCATTTTCTTAGTGCTAACTAAGTCGCTCTGGATAAGAGCATCTGCCAAATGCCTAAATGTAAATAGAAATGTAAAATTATTGGTTAGCACCTTTGCCTAGGAAGCTATTATGACATAATTTGACAGGATTTTGAAATGATTTTTAAATGGCTTAAGTCTTCACTGGTTATTACGGAAGCTAATCAGCTATATAACGACAGAACGGGATGGAGTCCACTGAGTGGCGCAGTGGTAAAGTGCTCAGAGATCGTGAGTTCGATTCCCGGGTGATGCTGTAACCTCTCGCAGCCGGAGGCCTAGAGAGAGCTGATTGGAAGGGATGAAAGGTACTTAGCGCTCCCACATTAATCACACATTAATCTACAGCCAATCAGGGGCATCTGTGAGCTCGCGCAAGCAGAAGGAGCAGATAGCGCTGTTCTCCGATTGTGTTACGCCACCCCTAACAGTGCGTAAGAGAGCAGTTTGAAAAAATGAGGTCGGCTGGCGTCACGTGGTTCGAAGGAAACACGTGATAGTCTTTGGCCCTCCCGACCAAGTGGTAGTAGTAGCCTGAATGTGGGAGCACCTCTAGTGACGGGGAGGAATTAGACACGACTAAATTAGGGAGAAAATCGAGTGGAAAATCCCCCAAAAAAACAGAACGCGATGGAGTGCTGTCATAAAAATACACTTAGGCTGTATCTTTAAGTGCATATTATGAGGGTAAAGCTGGTAGTTTCTACATAAATTGTTATTAAAAGTTTAAAACGGCATGTTCATGATTACTATAAATTATATATATTCCTTTTTGAGACCTTTTGCTTCCATGTCCTTAGTTCCATCTTGAATAAAATATAAATCTGTTACATCCACTGTTCTTTCCACACTGCCATATCCACAGCTGAGCAAACACAAAGCCCGTCTAAATGTGTGTTTATACTGAAGATCTGGTATGGAGAAGGAGCAGAAATCCAGGTGGTGCGGTTACTTTTCTGGAAATACATCCACAGTTTAGACAAATTAGCAAGGAAATTGGAATTCCCACATCGTCTCTAATGTCACTTGGTAAAAACACTATAACTAAAATAGCAACCCTTTAATAAAACACGGATGGCTGGGTTGCCAGTAAGAGGCCATGTAGTTCATCTGGGCTTTTGTTTGGTTCATCAGGGCTTTTGTTTGGTTCGACTGTTTTACTGAAGAAAGGCTAATAATTAATTCATGTACGCTTATACACACAGTGTTCTCTTGTGAACGTGAATGATAATTAAGAAAGGCATTAGTGCTTGCTCATACCTTCACGTTACCCATTGTAATCATTAGGCTCTGACAGCATAGAAAAGCATCTGCTCCCATGGAAGGTGAATCAGCTTCAATTATTACAGAACTATGAAGTGTACAAGCAACAATGTGTAAAACTGCAGGACCTCATCTTTCCATGGGTAACTGTTTAAATAGTCAGAGTCAGTGTGAAGAAACCTGTGTGTATAGAAACCTAACTCAAATGCATTTAGTATGTTCAACACAAATCCAACACAATGTAAAAAAACACTTAACAATATGAAACATGAAGCCACATAAAGAGTGCCATGACAGTTTAGCAATCATCACTGATCTCTGAAAACAGAGATATCAGGCTAATTAACCAACCCAAATTGTCAACATGGATTTCCTGTTTGTATAAATTTGCTGAAAATGTTCATTGCTTGTTTTGCGATTGTGTAGAAGGATCAGTTTTTATCATAAGAGTGTATGCAGGGCTTGTTTATGCCCGTTTCTGTCTCACTGTGCGTCTACGTCATCCGACATCCTACTGCGGTTAAATTATTAACAGCAAGGACAGTGGTGTGAAATACGGAAATTGCATTAATCTATGAGTGTCACTGTTTATGCTAAACCTAGAGAGATATCAAACATAAGCTGACATTTTTCCATAACTTTTGTTAATATTTTATTTGGCTTTAATTTATATTCTTAAATCATAGATTTAACTATTTCCTGCTAAAGCCAAATCCCTCAGCCAACTGGATTCCTACAAAATACAGTATATAAAAATTGTGAAAGAGTTGTTCAGGGAGCATGGGACATCATTTTCACACATGGATGGGGCACCAGAGAGTCTAGAGCTTAACCCCATTAAGAATCTTTGGGATGTGCTGAAGAAGGCTTTGCACAGAGGTCCGTCTCTCCCATCATTAGTACAAGATCTTGAAGAGAAAGGAATGTGACTCTGGACAGAAATACATTTTGTGACATTTCTTAAGCCTATCAAAATGATGGCACAGCCATAATCTAAGCAAAAGGAAGTCCAATGAAATATTACTTTTTTTCTACGAGTTTTTAGCTTTTTGTTGGTGTTAAATATAGCTGTTTCATTAATACAGTGTTAAAACATGAAAACTACAATGACTAAAATATTATAACATTTTTTTTTCCAAATAGGTTGTAGGTATGAATAAGAAGGAGACATAAGAAATGTATAGACTTGTAAATGGAAAAAAAAATGGAGTAATCAGTAAATCAGTAAATAAATGTAACATTTAAGCATTATGGGACGAGCCCCAGCACTGTTAAGTTGCTCCTGTTGAGCCCTTCAGCAAGGCCCTTAACCCTATCTGCTCCAGGGATGCTGCATCCTGGCTGACCCTGTGCTCTGACTCCAGCTTCCTAACTGTGATATGCAAAAAATTATTTCACTGTGCTGTAAGGTACATGTGACAAGTAATTGAATAATCATCATTATTTATGACACTTACCTGTTTGTTATCACATTACAGACATTAAATAGGCCAGACCGTCACTTAACATTACTCAAGTGTTGTGTCTGCAATAAGGTTGTTCTGTCTTATCTGTCTGTCTTGATTAGGGGCTCTGACCTCATTCTGTTTCCTGATTTAGTTTACTAATTACCAGCTTGTTTTACATTTCTGAGAATTCTAACTATTTTGTTTGGCTACAGTTTTGATAAAATCGGAAAATGTGCACTTCTTCATTAGACGTAATTCTGTACAATTAGGTTACATCATATTAATCTACACTAATTAATTGTTTCCGGAAGGACTTATAATGAAAATATTGTCCTTTTTAGAGATTGTGAGGGGGATAAAAATATATTACAGTGTATATGTGTGTACCAAAAATAAAATCCTTTGTGAAAAATAAAAACAAAACAGACACTACAATATGACCGGACAATAAAAGAAAAATAATGAAGAAAATAAAATTCCAAAATTAGCAGCAAAGCCCTTAAAAAAATTAAAAGGAATAGAAGATATTATATAATCTTCAGAAATATATATACAGTGGACTTTCTATTATTATTATTAGTAGTAGTAGTAGAAGTAGTAGTAATATTGGTTTAATTATTAAATATTTGTTTTTTTATTCATTACTATATATTATTTAGGTATTAT
>JAOTRS010000004.1:11766214-11778326 GCA_028565755.1 Dinotopterus cunningtoni
CAGTAACCACTGGAACTTTTAACACACACACACACGCACACACACTCTGCCAGCAATTTGGTAATGCCAATGAGCTTAATCTGCATGGCTTTGGACTGTGAAAGGAAACCCGGAGAGCATGCACACAGGGAATCAAACCCAGACCCTGGAGGTGCAAGGCGACGATGCTAACCACTGACATCGTGCTGTCTATATATATATATGGACACTGAAATACATTCTTTGCAAATCCCAGCATAGCTGGGGTCACAACGCAGGGTCAGCCATTATACTGTGCCCCTGGAGCAGACATGGTTTAATGGCATTGCTCAAGGGCCCAACAACGCGCTGGGGCTCGAACTGCCGACCTTCCGATCAGTAACTCATTGCCGTAGCCCTCTGTGCATTGCCACAAAATAATTTTGGGTGGTTTTTAGAATAAAGTTAGGGTTTTATGTGTCACACATACATTACAGCACAGTAAAATTCTTGCTTATCCCAGCATATCTCATGTTTGAAGGCAGTGTAAGCCAAGTGTACGCTGGCTCAGATACCAAGTGACTGCAACTTGGACATATTTATCAATTTAATAATGATGATCAGAGTAAAAGAGACTGCAGACTGTACACTTAAATTATCAAGACAAGAACTGCAGCATCTTCCTACAGTACAAGTAACCTGCTAAAATATCTTAAGTGTGAAACTCAGCACATAGGGTTCATTAATGTCAGCTGCTAGCAAGGTGATATAAATGTCTACAGACAAAGTGAGGCCTAATACCTGAGCTGGCAGAGCGGTTATGTTCTTCTTAATGACCTGCTGCTATCAGTGAAGTACAGCTGGAGTTCCGTAACTATGAAAACATCAAAACATACTTTACTTGCAGCTGCACAGAAGCACTTTTCTGAAGTGAAACTAAACCAATGTATCAAAGTAATGTATTTCATTTAAAATCAAGCCATAGTGCATGAGATGTATCTTGTACTTGTTCACAGTCTGAAAAATGGTATCAACGCAGCACTCGTCACTTTCATAATCTATGTTGTTAGTCAATATTAGACATGTCCAGTTCAGAAAACATGTCAAACCTGAATCCAGTCCAGCCTGAAACACACCTCTTTAATAGTTTTCCATCTCATTGCAGTTTTTTTTAAAAGTGCAGGTCACATGGAGCGAGCAGGAAGCATTCAGCTGGACATTCCTGACTTCAGCAACTCTGTCCTTTCCCACCTGAACCAGCTGCGCATGCAGGGCCGGCTATGTGATATCATTGTGAATGTGCAGGGCCAGAGCTTCCGTGCTCATAAGGTGGTCCTGGCTGCGAGTTCACCCTATTTCCGGGACCACATGTCGCTGAGTGAGATGAGCACTGTGTCCCTATCGGTGATCCGCAACCCGTCGGTATTTGAGCAGCTCCTCTCCTTCTGCTACACGGGCCGCCTGTGTTTGCAGCTGGCCGACATCATCAGCTACCTGACGGCTGCCAGCTTCCTGCAGATGCAGCACATCATTGACCGTTGCACGCAGATTTTGGAGGGGATCCACTTCAAGATCAGTTTGGCTGATGTGGAGGAGGAGCTTCGTGGCCGCCGGAGCACAGGACGAACCATTGAGGCTGAGAGGGGTGGCTCGCGCTCGCTCAGCCCCAGGCATGGTGGTTCAAGAGTTATGGCTACACATGGAGTAGCTACTGGGGTCATGGAAGTGAGCGAGATCAGGGAGGTCAGTCCACCTGGGGAATCCATGAGCCCTCAGATTGTTGAGCACAGTGGGCTCGGGCCTGAAGCTGTGGGTGCTGTGAATGAGCCCATACTGCGCATTAATCGGGCAGGGCAATGGTATGTTGAGGCAGGGCCTGACATGGAGAGGAGCAGAGATGAGACGATGCATGTTGTGGAAGGCCTGCGCATCAAGACTGAACGGATGGAGGAGTGGATAGGGGCGGAAACTCAAGCCTCAGCTGAGGAAGGGAGCGGGACGGAGGAGGGGCCTACTGTGATGATTGACACCTCAGGACGAAGCACACTGGTGCAGGAGGGTTTCGTTACTGGCGCATCCAGAGCCAAAAGCTCTCAGCCATCCAGCAGCTTTAGCGAGTCTGAGAGGTGTGTATGTGTGAGCATTTTAAAGGCTGAGTGACATTGATATAGTATTTAGGCAGAAAAAAAGCACTCCCTTAACAGGCATGTGACTCTGTAATTCTTGTGTAAGGATACGTATTAAGAAATCATGTGATGGCTTTTAAATGAGTAGAATGCCTAGGAAGATGAGTAATGCTTCTTTAACTGCTAATAGATATCTTATTGGTATTTAGATTTTGGTCTTAGTTTAAACCATTATAAGTGCTATAATAATGTGATGTGTCAGATTTATTCATTGCATGATTTAATAGAACTTTTGTGTAGATTATAAGGTCTCTTGCCAGTCCTCTCTTTTTGCTTAATGCAGCTGTACTATGTGTATCAGGTTTAGTCCAACAGGCAGTGTTGTGGTGATGGCTGAAAGACCGCGGGCCAAAAGTGAGTCTCCAGGAAGAGTGGGCGATCAAAGGCATCCTAGCTCTCAGGTAAAGCTAGACTTGGCTAGATTTTAGATTATATACAGTTTTGTGAGAAAGTCTTGTGTCACCCTTTGTTTCTTCGTATTATTGTTGTAATGAAATCTTCTGACACTGGTGTATAATGCAAATTATGTAGATTAAATGAAAGAAATGGTAACAAAATGTTTTACTGCAACAAAATGGAAAGTGCCTGAAGATACAATTTAAAAATTGGTTATTTATGTAACAACCACAGCAGCAATTTAATTTCCTCTCTCATTTGTTCTAAACTCTTAGCATTCAGCATCACCAGTATACTAATCACCAGCCTGATCATCTGTCATCTGCACCTGTTTCTCACTAGTTCTTGCCTCAAGTTAAGGTGTATTTTTATGCTTGAATGATTTATAGGTCACTATGTGGTTTAATAAACAAAAAACATTCCTCTAAAAATGAGAGCCAGCAAAGTCCTTCAGGAGACCCGAAGAAAGATTCAAGAACATTTGTCTCATTGAAAGCTAAGTATGAAGAAATGCAGGATGGCTCAAGTCTTGTGCACAGTACTAATGTTGTAAAAGCATGCCATATTATTTAGATAACTTTTAACATTAATTTAACATAAAACACGTTCATGTACAATAAATGTACAAAAGACAAAATATAATGGCGTATTTAAAGCAAGGATTGGGATAAAATAATTTTTTTTATGCAAAACAAAAATAATTTAAACATTAATGTCAAATCTACATCTGAAATTTTTATCTTTATTGTTGAAAGACTATTACCTCCTATTTTTCTGGAATGAATACCTGCAGTCAAACTATCCCTTTGTGGTGAAGACCTCTGGCTTATGTGGTCAAGCTGCTTGAGAGTCATTCAGTCAAAAACACCTTAAAACAAGGCATATGTATTACAGAATATCTGAGGCTCCCTTTAATAACACAGGGAAAGCTAAAATTTCCTTGTGTAGTGGCCTGCAAAGTGGCATTATAATACTGCAAGCCAAAAGTGGTTGGATGGAATCTCTAAATCGTTTTTTATTTATGGTTTTCCTAAAAATTCATGGTTGCAGTCCAAGGCAGGGTCAAAATACATGTAGACATAATAATCATAGGCAAAGGCATAGCCTGAAGAAACAAGGGTTTGCAGTTTGGCAAGTTTCTGTAAAAGGACTCAGACAGAAGAAGCTTTGTCTGATGAAAAACATCTTTTATACTGTTCTAGAGGGGTTGGAGAAGTCTCAGATTTCATCTGTATTCAATAGCTTTTGGCAGGAGGGGAGTTCTATTGGTCATTGGCAAGTAATAGTTGAGGGGTCCTTGGGTCCAAATTCCACGACTCCTTGATCCTTGGTTCTCTTTAGCATCCTTGGTTCTTCTGACTCACATAGCTTGGGCAAATACATTTGGTCAACTTAAGTTTGTTGAATGCCTCATAAGGTGCCCTTGTCTGTGGTATGTTTGGGTTGGAGTGTTTCCAAGCTGGTTAAATTTCTGGATTTTATTAGGCATGCCACAAATTCTCCTTTATCATTCACAAAGTCCCACATGGCTCTGTTGGTAGTCTCAGATATTTACTGGTAATGCCAGAGGTCTATTGGTGGTCTGTTTGTGGTTCACTATGTTGACTGGTAGTGGTCCCAGAGGGCTGCTGCTGCTACTAGACATGTGCTTCTCTAGGTCAAGGTCACAGCTTTTGGCTTTTATAGCCATGAAATTCACTGTGTAGTTTCTTGCATTCTAATTAAAGCCTTGAGACAATCTTAGGAATACTTGAGGTACTTGCTACTGATTTTGTTAAGGTCCGTAAAAAGGAAGAATCCATACTCGCAAGTCCCTCAGTGGTGGATGTGCCAACGGAGATGGGGTTGCATTCACCAGACAATGGAGTATTCCATCTGGTTTCTCCCTCTGCTTGGCCAGGACTGACTTGGTCCTCAGTAATACTTTGGAAATGTCTAATTCTATACTGGTCTCTTTGAAATCCACGATATGATCAGTGAGTGTTTGAAAGCCCACATATTTTGTGCTGGGTGATACCCCTTTCTTTTTTTAGCTTGTATGCTGGCTATATAACTTTCCCTGGATAGCAAAAGAGTATTGGCCTTATGTTAGCGCAACTTTACTTCCATCTGGCCCCCATACCAACGTGGAACGACTGAGATGAACTCATCAGGATCAGGCTGCCAGAACACTGTTGTAACTCCTTGTTGGAAAGACCACATCTTATTAATATAATGTTGCACAATGAGCATTGCATTTTGGTTATTTTGGACTCAGAAATCACACAATTGTTAAGGTGCATTTCACCTTTTACCTTAAATTAACTAAATTTAACCAAGGTGGAAAAACTCCAGCCATGGAAAGTATGGTTTGTAGGAGAAATTGTTTTTACTTTCTCACCTACCTATATTACAATACATGCTGAGTTATTTCCTTTTGTTGGCAAGGTGTCTGGTTACCAGCTGCTTCTTTTTTATATATTCTGTATCACTCTTGGAAACTACACACATGCATTCTGGTCTGAATTCAAGTTCCCATAACATGTGTTTCTCAGCTGTCTGGTTTTACAGGCATTTAAGTATTGTCAGATTGAGGCTAGGCTGAGCACTAATAACGAAGAGAGCTGATATACTAGAGATGAACTTGCTCAACCTGGCTCTCTTCCATGACTATGTTTGGCCACACCCGTTTCTCATCTGCATTGTTCAGGCAGTTTCTTTTCATTCTGTTTCTGCAGTGATTCTGCCTCTTATTCCAGGTAGCTCCAGCAGTGTCCTAGCACTTCTGCCATACCCTGTTGTTCGTATATGGATTTGGTCCAAACCTCACCTTATTGCTTAGCTAAGGGGGCTTTTATTCTGGAATGATTTCCTAGATAAAGATCATGCTGCTTGGTAGGACATCACTCAGACAATATTAATGGTGGTGTGCTTTAAGACACAATGTGCATGGACTTCACATGCAAAAACTTTGTCATAACAGTCAGGATATGTCTTCATTGTACAAAAAATGTTAGAGGCATAAATATAAAAATAGCACACTTAAAATTTCAGCTGTGAATCAGAGGTAAGAAGTTGATTCACTTTGATTTTTAGGCATTACGATTTTCAATTCAGTTCTATACAGTATGATAACACTATGTTTGTCCTGGTAAATATGATTATTTAAATCAATATCATGATTAATTTAATATTGTACCTCAATTATAATAAATGAATGATTATTTTGTCTTTGTTTTTACCTCATAATTTACTGAAAAGGTTTGTACTATAAATATGCTCAACTATTTAAGCTAGGATATTATAGACTTTGCAATGAAGTAGGAAATTGAGTCAGTTACTTCCTTTCATCTTCTTGAATCTTTTACCTGTCATTTACCATTTGAATACACTTGTGTTATCAACAGTTTCATTGTGGAGGCACTTGTTCTTGGGCGCTTGCCAGTCTTTGTCTTTTCTGAGCCAGGCTTTATTAATATTCAATAACGTGATTGCGCTCCAAGTGTTGAAACAGATTAATGGTATTTTCTATGGTCGCTGAAAATGTTTTCCGCAGTGTTTGCGTTTTACCTTTTTTTTTTTTTTTAATGTGGGACACATGACTACGTATAAAGTAGTTGTTTTTAAGAAGACAATACATGAATGCACACATTTTGGGAGGGTGGACTAGAAATAATCAACATGCAAGATCACATTGATTAGAGCTTCTCAATATCAGTTACATATTTGAAATTTTTTTTAACTACTAAAAGTATCTAATGTGGTTTCAATTGCTGTGTGACTTATGGTATTGCTTTTTTTAATGGTATTGCTTCATCTTCTGTGCCACAGTCCAGTTCGGTAGATGGTGGTACTGCACCCACTCATTGACTCGCTGATCATCTACTGCTTTAACCTATACACCGGGTCACGGTGGGGCACCAACCTCATATAAACTTGAAAGAAGATGTGATACTCTTGCGAAATGCAGAAGAAGGAAGTCAGTTGCATTTCTGCAGAGGCTGTGGAGTATATTTAAAGGACTTAAGAATTTTAAGAGAACATTTATTTAACAGCTTAAGTAGTTCAAAAAGTGTGAAGCAATTCTGAATCGAAAACTGATCCAATGATATAATCAATAAAAAATCGGCTCTGATAGTATTCAGTAATGAATCACTCACAATTCTAGTTCTATTTGCTTCTTTTGTTTTGTCAAACAAACCATATTGAGCAGTTTCATTAACAGCTATTGTGCTCTTGCTTTCACTGCCTTTGTTCTCAGTAGTGGTATAACAGTTGTGTTTCTGCCCCTTAAGAAATCTTGAACCATTTTTAATAATCCTATGTCTATATATTTTTTATAAGATCAACTTGATGTTCTGCTGCTAATTAAGCAAATGTGTGTATGTGCGCGTGAGTGTGTATATGTTTTGTACTATGAGTTTGCTGATAGATGCAGATGTGCAGTTAATTAAGTATACATTCTTCATCCACTCTGTGTTCCTTAAAAGCGTCTTGTCTTTGTCCTTTCGCTTTATTATTCTCAGCCAGCTCATTGTTGTTAAAATGCCATACCACTAAATTCAAAACATGAATAGCACCTGTTTCTGTGCAATTTAAAGAGCTCATTTTTTTTTCTGCTCTGCAGGGAGAGGAAGCAGCAGTGTTTGATGTGGGAGGGTATGAGGAGTATCTGCGTGAGCAGGTGGGTGATCGCTGGTTCCGCTACAACCCACGTCTCACCTGTATTTACTGCTGCAAGTCCTTTAACCAGAAGGGCAGCCTTGATCGTCACATGCGACTTCACATGGGCATCACGCCCTTTGTGTGTCGCATGTGTGGAAAGAAGTACACACGCAAGGACCAGCTGGAGTACCACATTCGCAAGCACACGGGAAACAAGCCCTTCCACTGCCATGTTTGTGGCAAGAGTTTCCCCTTCCAGGCCATCCTCAACCAGCATTTCCGCAAGAACCACCCAGGCTGCACGCCACACGAGGGCTCGCATAGCGCCTCGCCTGAAACCACCACCAACAACAATAACGTTACCAACGCAAACGCTGCCACGCCACGCCGCACTCAGCACGACGACGATGACGAGTCTGAGGGAACCGGAGCAGGAGCTAGAGGAGGAGCTTCATCTTTTGGCGAAGGGATACAACCGTCGGTCTCCACCACTGGGCCTGATTGAAGCGATTGGGTTCAATACATCACATGGAGGTTGAGAAGATAGAACATTTGGGGCTTTGTGGGGGAAGAAAAAGAAGAAAAGAAGTCAGTCAGCAGCTGATGGAGCACGGAATATCTGGCTGCTTGAAAAGCTGCTGTTGGTCTGATGTTTAAAAAAAACGGTGGATGAGCTGGTGGGTATTTTATCTTCGCTTCTTATGCTTGAGACAACAAAACAAATGCTAAGACTGTTTGCTATAAAACTAAACTAGAGTAATATTGATTAGGTATTTATAAATAAATAAATAACATACGCGCTTTAAACCGCATCTACCTTCAGTTGCCCAAACTGAACCGTTACTTCAACAAATGAAGACAAGCCACACTCCAACAACCTCACACACCACTGGATGCAGTTATTTCTGTTTTTTTTGTTTGTTTGTTTTTCTTTCTTTCTTTCTTTTTTTTTCCTGTTTTATTTTTATTTTTTTATTTGACTTTCCTGTCTTTTATATGTGTTAGGTGGGTTTTTTATATTTTTGTACAATTGTAACAAAAGCTTCAGAATTCAGGACAAAGAGGTGATGTGTTATGATTTGGTCACATTGTATAAAATTGCCAAACTTCTCTGTGCCAGATGGTGATTATAAAATAGAGGATGTTTCAGTCCTCAAATACTTTTGCCTTGAGACAATCCTAACATTTTGATCTGGGGTTTGACGCTGCTGCTCCCCAGCTATAGCTAGGCTAGAAAAACGGGTTCTGTTTTTCTTCGTTAGGGCCCCTCAGGTCTGATCTAATGCTCTAATGCCAGATTCCTAATTTGTTTAGTTTGTTTCTAAGTGCCAACCTGGCTTTGTTATAAATTCCTCTGTTTGCAATTAGTCGATAGGCCTAGAAAAAAAAACTTAGCTGATGGACTTTTAATAATTTGTTGCATTAAGCAATTTAGTCTTCTTTCAACAGTGAGTAAGACTGATATTGGAATGTGGGGGGGGGGAATAGCAAATGATTGCTTGGTTCAGTTTTTTTTTTCTTTTCTTCATTTCCATACTCCAAATCCAGCTGCTGAATATAATTCATACAGTACTATAGAAAACAGGAAAGTGTTCAACCTCAGATAAGCTACAGTACCACTCAGTTACCTCTCCCTCATCACTACGCAATACAGATCTGTTCCACACAGATTGGTGGATGCACTCAACTCAGTTTCTCCATGTTTCTATATTTTACTGTTTTTTTTTGTTTGTTTTTTTTCCTTGTTGTAATAAGTGAACAATAAGCGGTTTGTAATTTGTAGATTTTTTGTTCAGTATCACTCTGACGGTGATGGAGCACGTTAGAGTTGATGGGAAGCGTTTCGTTTCGTAGGTAAAGAACGTTTTTATGGCAAACGTCGAAAGAAACTGCGTCAGGAGTGGAACCAAATGCAGGACTCGTGTACGTCTGTCACCAGAAATTTTTTTTTAAATGCCACGGAATGACTGTGAGATTAGGATTTATCAGAGAAGAGAGCACTTTAAATGTGGAGTCAATTTGTTATTCATTTTTTTTGAGCAGATGTTACCAGCTGGTGCTATGATTCGACTTCAAGTGACAGAAGCTCTCGGGAACCAAAGGAACAGAAACGTATCATAGACATTATACCTCTGACACTGAGTGCAAGGCCGAGGACTATTATTAAAAATAATGAAACAAAAAGACAGAGAGATTACATCCGACATTTAAAGATAGAATTGTTCAAGGGGAACGGGGGGGTATTTTCTTCTTTTAAAATATGTAATTATATATTACTGATGCATATAGAGACATTTTATGTGTGAGAAAGGAGAGAAAGGCTTTGGTAAAGTGGAAGGCCATTCGTTTCATGGATGGATGGTGGGGATTTTTTTATTTTTATTTTTTTCCTTTAAGGCTGTGAATCACACGTGGTTGTGACCGTAATTTTTTTCCTCTTCCCTGATGACTGGGGAGAGCCTAGAAGAGAAACAGCTACTGATGATTTTCAATGGAATGCACCTCTTATCCTCTTAAAACCATTCAGGACTCTTCGAGACTTTTCTACCGTTTCTGTCGCTTCCGTGAATACAGGTCAACACCTCTTTAGAACGATATCAGGAACTTTGTCCAGTTATTTTTGGATGTTTACGCTTCACACTAAAATCAGTTCATTTTGACATTCTTGGACCTCACGTTACTTTCAAATTCACAAGTGCAGCAGAAGAAAAAAAAACAAAACATTGACAACGGCGATGACGATGTAGAAGCATCTCCGTAGTTAAGGCCTCAGAAGCAGTAGCAACACGTTGTTATCTAACTGTGTGTACATGCAGCGTCGGTGTGCGTCAGTCAGGTTAATGAGCATGCCGACGTCGCGGGTCTCTTTTTACTCCAGTGCAACCTCATGAGAACAGCCAATGTAGATTACAACTTTATATATTCATAACCTCATAATCATAACCTAGTGTGATACGATATAAGCAGGTTTTTTCATATTTTAAGATTGTTTTATAATAGCCAGTCCCATATTGGCAGGGTGGTGGTTATCGTGATTTCTCAGTATCTGATTTGGTATGTTTTTTTGGTTTTGGTTTTGCTTTTTTTTTTTGTGTTCAATACAATGTAAAGGATTTGTGTGTATGATCGATCATTCCAAGTTTCAGAATGTTAGCAGAAGTGTAAAATGTCGGGGCTGATGCTAATGTGCAGTCTCTTCAAATCTGTCTGGGTCAAAAAAAAGTCACTTCAGCCCATCAACATATTTTTTTATTACCTTACAAAACAAAAGTTTTCTTGATTGAAATGTTTTACTCTGACCTTCTTGTTTTAATTTGTATTCGTTTGCTTTTAAAGCTTTAATCACTTAGGAGAAACACATTACTGCAATGTAAATACTAGTGCTATTTAAAATTTCTAATAATCAGCACAGCTACTGCAGATAGACGGCATTGACTGAACAAGTGTTCTACATTGAACGCACACACCACAGTATTACATATTTTCATGTCGGGATTTACAGGAAAATTGAGCTGTTGCAAGAAATTTCAGCGCACTTTCCAACCAGCGTCCGTCTGTCTGATCATGTTTAGATCTGAAGTGTATTCTGATAAGGTGTTATCCATGTGCATTCATACCTCAGCCTCGGAAAACCCATTAGATCACAAACTGAATTGGCCGTATATGTCTGTTTAACTCCAACACAGTGATATCTATAAACTTTCTCAAAGCACGACCTTGACTGTATGATAAAATCACACTTAGCCAAGCCTAAAGGCAGACTGCCTGCACATGAGAGCTACCAACAAGGAAAGGTGTGAAGGCTAGAATTTGCTTCATTCATGAGCTATTACACCATGGGCGTTCAAGTCAAACCGGGACTTGTGATGAAATTTCACGTGAATAAAGACATAAACCAAGTGATGTTTACAGAAGAGTTCAAGCACAGTACAGTGATGAGACTCTTAGCCACAGTAAAACACTTGAATGGTGCAAACATTTTAAAGAAGGCAGTGTGTGCGCAAATGACAATCCCGGCCGAGGTGGCTCGGCGCCCCACTGCAGCCGTTCCCATAAACATTCTGTGAGCTGAACGCCTGATCCTTGAAAATCGACTGATAACGAATTTGAGTAACTTGTGGAAGAGACGCAGCTATCTGTTGGAACTGTACACACAATCATTCAAACAATTATCGCCACGTCCGCCATACAGTCCTGACCTCGCACCAAGCTATTCCTATATGTTTGGACCATTAAAGGAGTTCTTGGGAGGCAGATATGAAGCAGGCAGTCCAATCCTGGTTCCGTCATACTGAGAAAACTTTCTACCTTGATGGTGTCTAAGCAGGGGATTTTATACATATATATATATATATATATATATATATATAGTCTCAAAACTGTACCGTTATTCTGCACAAACAAAAGTCCCGGTTTGACTTGAACGCTCCTCGTATAAAGCTTAAATAGTTTTAACCCTTAAAGTATGAGGGTCTCATGAGCCAGACCTCATTACTTGAATTCTCTACTTGAACAAACGGTGTCGTTACTGTCACCCAGTGAAGTAACTCATGGTGTCACTTCGGGGAGTGTGTGTGTCTTTCACCTTAGAACTTCATTCTCAATAAGTTTATTGATAAAGGTGGACAACTACTGAATACCACCATTTTTAGCTATTTGACAAGTAATTAAAAACAACAAACGCAACAAAACAACAGATAAAACCATGTGATTCAATACCGTCTTAGTATTCGAGTAATAATAACAGGAGTGCATTAAAGGGTTAGAAAAATCAGTTACCTTGTTTTAGAATTAAGTTTTATTCCTGTGTTTATAGTAATACATGTAAGCTTTGTACAGTTTTTTGTTACAGAAATAAAATTATACATTTTTGCTAAATTAATGCACAAATGATGTATAGATAGCAATTTTGGTGCTATACCTTATGA
>JAOTRS010000004.1:11809190-11825038 GCA_028565755.1 Dinotopterus cunningtoni
AAACAAAATATTTATACAAGTTTTTGTGTTCCTTAAGGGTGTATACAGTGTTTAAGGGTATGCATGTGTATATACACACACACATACAGTACATACATGAAGAAATCAACGAAAAACATAAATGGGGTGTCATGGCAGTGTAAGACTGTGTAGAATGGATTAAATGGTTAATCATCAAGTCTTAGCACAAAGACTACAGTTTTGAAATAATGGCAGAGTACCCAAGCGCTTACGCAGATGAATGTTAAAAGAAACTTTACCAGGTCCGAGGAACTGGCAGCCTCGTGCTCTGACAGCGGCCCAAAGGTTGGAAGAGAGCTGCTGGGGGTTTTGGTGTTGCAGGATGAGCTCAGTGACTGTGCGTTCACCCAGAGAGCGAGCTGCACGCATGGCCCGGATACGACCCTCCTCCTCCACCAGCTGACAGTGCACCAGGGTCACCAGCTTCCTCTGCATGGGTCTGCTGAGGAGACTCTGACTCGCAGTGCCCAGCCCTACACCTGTGCGCACACACACAGTAGTTGCTGGTGAGAATGAAAAAATGATTAAAACTGCACACACCCTGCCACTGCACTAACTAGTACTGGTTCACTACCATAGCCTGCCTACTAGCTAACAACTGGTGTAACTTTGAAGAAGTTACTTTGCAAAAAAAAAAAAAAAAAAAAAAAAAGAAATCAGGATGGCATGACTATGACTTTCTAAACACAGTTAAAGTGAAACATCACATCACGTACCAGTGAGCAACATTAAAAAAAAAGCAACGCGTGACTTAATGATTAAGTTACATCAATCCTGAAACACTTTATATTTTTCTGTTTTAGTCTAAACATGTACAAAATGAATTGACGAGACCTCTGGTGTTGCTGAGGGGTTTGAGGTAGAGAGCCAGCTCCTCCACACACGTGCGTGCTTCATCATAATGCTTGATGTCCTCCGCTCCTTTCACTAAGGTGACAGGCTGAGACTTTGGTACCTGCAGGAAGGACAAGACTTAAGATGAAAAAAAATACAGTATCCAGAAAAAAGAAAAAAAAAAAGTGTCTTGTAAATTCTGACACAATCCATATTTCTTGCATGGCAAGTGAAACTAAGGGGAAAAGTGTTGAGAAATCTCAATGTTAAACTGTTGCATAATTCCTTTTACTGGCATATTAAAATCTGCAGTGGTGTGCAAATATCCTAAGAGCATATTTTTACTTTTTCTTTGAAAAGTCTTTGTTTTTAAAGACATGTTCAACTAAAAAAAAAAAAGCAAAATGTTTCAGCTAAGATTGTATTGTTTAGTACTGGCTCAGTACATCTTCGGTATTTGTGTACGTACAGAGATCCTCCACATGACATCACAGCTCCTAAATGCCTTTTTTCTCTCCTTTGGGTCACCATCTTGGTAGCCAAGCTTTCACATTCATTTATTAATTCATTTTCTATACAGCTTTACAGGGTCGCTGGGGGACTGGAGTCTATCTCAGGAGACATCGGGAATGAGGGTGCCGATCCATCACAGGGCACACACGCTCATTCCCACTGCAGGTCATTTGGGAGCACCAATTAGTTTAATCTGTATGTCTTTGGACTAATGCAACCAGGAAATAGGAAGAACATGCAAACTCTATGCACATTTACCCGGGTGAGAATCGAACCCTGGAGGTGCGAGGACATAGTGCTAACCGCTACGCCTTTGTGCCACCTCAAACTTTTACAGCTGCCTGTAAATTGTAAATAAAATCAATAACCGTTTTAACTTTCCTGACTTGAGTTTGGTGGGTCAATGTCATAATCTGAGTCTAGGTAAAAGCCACCGGCACCTATAGCCTATAGCGATCACATCATATCAGGTGTGATGATATGATGACATTGTGTCTTTTCTAGGGTACATTGTTAATAAAAGGTGAACAGCTAAGAAGCAATTCAATGGAAGCATTGAATGAAGGAGCAATAAATTACTTGATTCTCATATAATAAGAAATGTGAGTACATTTGTCAAATTACTCACAAGCTTTAATAGTGTTCTGGACCGAGAGGAAATGAAGTAAGAATGAGCAGCTCTAACAAGTGCTCAGTATTTTAGTGATAGAAAATACAAAACACTGAAAAGTGAACATCTTAAAAACAAACGAACAAATAAATAAAATAAATGATCCCAGTCTGGCAAATGAACCAATGTGTAGGAGTGTCTCAGTACTGTAATACAATATTTCATCTATAAAACAGAGATTAATACAAAACTCTAGGTTTAAAGACTGTGATTTAATTTACATTTTAATGTTCATATTTTATATTATATAGAGAAATGAGAACAGCGTTATATTCAGGTATGTAGGGCTACTATGATGTCTCAGTCATTTGATCCCACAGTACACAAAAGACGGGTTACTTACAAATCCATCCACTGTTCACACTTATGTGCAAGCATATTTTGGAAGGTTTGTCGGAAGGTTTGTCAATGAGTTATAAATATCTGAGTTATAAATATCTGAGTTTTGCACACTTTCCATGTTGTTAACAGATTTCCAGTTGTTAACAGCAGAGCTGGAGCATTATAGGGGCCCTGATATGATATGATGAGAAAAGTTAAGTATGCAACTTGAACTTTGATGACGCGAGACTCTTGACTGTTGGCACTAAGGAAAAGCGTGACCACAAATATCAGGTTTGTTTACAGACTGAAGCAGTGTGGACCATGTGACTGCAGGATATCTATACACAGGGTTTTACAGCAACAACAAGAAGCCTGGGGTGGAGATCGGGAAGTTTTGTCTACTAGAGCAATTTTAAACGTAGAATTTACTAATATTCCACAGAAACAGACTACACAAAATGTTAAGAACGACAGGGTTGTCAGACAATGAATCACCCGATACTGATTTACTGATATCTCTCAATAAATCATGCCAATATATTGCATGAACTACTGCATTTAGTAAAAAAATGAATATTATTCAGTGCAAGTGAGTGGGAATACTACCTTTATGCACAGAAGAGGTTATAAGAGGTTTTACAGTATTATTGTCTCAGCTCTTTCTAAAACCAATCTCTCTCTCCAGCCACTTCCAAAGAAGCGAATCACTCAGGATGTGGCTTTGCATGGACTAATATGACCCTGGTGACTCAGCAGTTTACCGTGTATACACAAAATAAAACTCTTGCAATCCAACCAAACCAGAACAACCACAAGTTCTTCTTTTAGAAATACAATGCTCTGGTAAACTGAAAAACAAGCTGGCTTCTTATTGTGCTTTAACATTACAAGCATCCGTCTAAAAATGTTTGTCAACATAAGAACAGCGAGCTATATAAATGCAGACAAAACAACAAATCCTTAGGTGGGTATTTTGTAGAGATGGGAAAAAACTGATTCATTTATGAATCACGATTCATGAATTAACACACTGACTCAAAAATCTATTTTTTAATTATTTATTAAGCTCATAACAGAGATGCACCGGTCGATCAGGCAGTGACCGGAACTGGCTATTTTTCAGCCTGGTCAGTTATGACCGATCACACTGGCCATAACCAATTTTATTGTGTAACATTATCAAAAGCTGCAGTAAAGATCCACTTACTGTCCTTTTTCTTTTTGAGCGAATTGTTCTCAAACCCACTCATTACACACTCTTACACTGTAAAAACTCCAACTAGATAAATGTTGAATTAATTAATATTGTATTGTTGGCCCAACTTCTTACAATGGAATTTGTTGGGACAACAGGTGACACTGTGTTCTTGAAACTTTGAAGAGACAGACTAAAACAAAAAAAAAAATTAACCCAGTCAACCCAGAAGGTAAGCGATTTACCTTTCCTGAGGGCTTTTATTTTAACATATTTGTATGAAGTAGATACCCAGTTAATTTAAACTCATCATTAGACTTCCAGAAATTCTGGGGGCGTATAGCCTTATTCATAGGCTTTTAAATTTATCATAACTATGCACTATGTGAAATCTATTAATCTTTGTCCTTACAAGACTCGTTTTTTTAACCAGAGCTCTGCTGTGGTGGTTTGGAGGGGACTGTAGCCCTAAATGATGAACCTCTATGAAGCCATCCAAACAAGTAAAACTCTACAAAGTGTTTTGTTTATCTTTTTTTTTCTCTTCAGTTTTCAATTAGTCTCGAAATACACAGTAGAAGCCACAGGTACCTACGTTAGAAGCTGTGCGCACATAAAATGATGACTACGCTGTTCCCGCAACTGATTAACACAGTCAAGTTTGGATGTATTTGGCGCAGTAAAACATGACCATTTCATTATAATTCTACAGATGGTACACTCTAAATGGCTGACAAAATGACATCCCGTGTGGTAGGAATAAATTAATTGCCAAGTTTGTTTGGAAATGACCTTGACAAAGATGCAGTACGTACGTCTCAGTAGCAGTGTAGCTTTTTGTTACATTTAAAGTTAAATATTAAACTCTTGTATTCGTAGTTAGTTTGTATTGTTTAAATGCTGCCCTAGTTTTTAATGAGAGAAAACTAATGCTATAAGGAGTGGGCTACATTAAATTACTCAGATTCAATACAGTTTTAAATAAGCTTTAAATAAAGTCCCAGAATAAAACTTGAGTTTGATGTCTTAAAATTATCAAAAAATCATTTAAAAAAAAAAATAGAATCAGTATATTTATAAAGAACATTAAAAGTATTGCAATGTTAATCAAATCTGCACATAGACATCAAGATAAGACTCTGTCCTTAGTAATTTGTTTCCTTGTTTTAGTTTATGAAGGGAAGCGAAGTGAAGGCAGTATACTGCAGACAATATACTGCAGACTTAACACAAGGAAATAAGAGAAAAATAAGGTCTACGGTCTGTTAAACGACCACACTGATCATTACTTCCACATTTCACTTCAGTGGCAATATTCTGGTGTGGTGTTGTGCCATTAGAGGAAAATAATCAACAATGATAATGTATTCAGATCAAAGTGGATTATTTTCCAGCGCTTTGCTGTGTAACAATTGCAAGTTGTAGCTGCTAACATTAACAGGGTTTCTGGCGTAAATACTCTTCAATAAGGTCAGATATAGGGTCGCAAATTTAGCACAATCTTCCTAGCCATTATTTGAACATGTTAACAAACCAATATTGAAAATGTTGTGTACAGATAAGTAAATATTTGCGCTACAAAACTAAAGGTGGCACGCTAAATATACCTAGTAGCTATAAATAAAATTACAATAAAATGAGGATGCATGTATTCGGAGTCACACAGGCTACACCCACATTACCAGCCTGAAGTGAATCAAAGCCGATTTCTACCCTCATGAGACACAGGTTTGATTTTTTAGGGCACAAATTTGATGTTTTTCAGATTAGACCTGAGTCACTTTCCATATCTGTTCCTAGATCAGGTCTGTCGAATACATGGTCATGTAACTTGAATGGAATAATCAGATTGGAATTCATGAGACTTTTTGCTACTGTGCATGAGTAGGGTGCTGACATTAGCCAGAAGCTCTGGGATTTTATAGCAGTGCGAACAAGCCAGTTGCTGAAACAGCTGGCTTTCTTCCTTTTTCTGGACCTCAACAAATACAGCTGACTAACTGCTTGACATCCTCCAAAGCAAAATCCCAAGCAAACTTTTTCTAAAATCACATCTAATGTTTAAAATAAATTAGCGGCCACATAAACACAACGTGTTTTAATTTAGATAAAACGCGCCAGAGGCAGAGGACAGATGCATCCACATTCGAGTTACTCCATCACATGCAAATCCAATCTGATTTAAAAAATAAAATTAATTAAAAATAATAATAGCGAACAATGTGGCTTGTCATGTTAACAGCCTTATTGAATTCTTGTTTAGTGTAGTGTTATGATAACATTTATATTCTAATACAGTCATGAATTGTGATACTTTTCTGTATTTTTTTTTTTTTTTTTTTAAACCTTCCCTCTGAGCCAGAAACACTAGACTACTGGTGATAAACTAAACACAGCAGAGGTCCTAGATGGAGAAATGCCACACCTAGAAACATTATATATCAAAATCTAAAATATGAATGTAAAAATTTTCAAACATTTTCAAAATTAAGCTGTGTTTTTGGTAGGATAAATGGGAGTATAATCACACAAAAGTCATAGGATTTACCTTATTTGTTACAAGACTGTGAGCATACCTAACTGTTCTCCCTGCCTTTTGGATGTCTGACACATATCTTGGTGCTCTACCATACACAAAGACAGTGCATGCACTTTATACTTTGTTACATTTCAGCCGAAAGATCTCCATATTTTACTTCATGCTGCCTTTTTACTGCAGCCAACTCTATAAAAGAGCACTGCTTCCTCTAGCCTTAATTCTTCCTGTGTATCATATTACAATTTACTCCCCTCACACACACACACACTATTCGGTCAGTGTTTCTGGTATTGTTTTTATGAAATGAAAAAGTGAGCGTGGCTTTGAGGAAACATGGTGTAATGACCCAAAAAGGAATCTAAATAGCGTGACAGTGTGCAGTGCTGTTTGGCCCAAAATAGCAAGTTGTTTCTTTCCAACTACAGGTGTCTGATTAGTCAAAATATGTGGGGCGTTCAAGTCAAACCAGGACTTTTGATTGTGCAGAATAACAAAACAGTTACAACAGCAAAAAAACTCCCTTTCTCTCTCTATATAATCCGCTGCTACACTAATGCAGTTCTTTCTCAGTAAACCATAATTAGATGGCGTGTTTTCCTTCTAAAGCAGCCGGCCTCCTAGGAACTCCCTATAATGGCCCAAACAGGAATGTATGGGGATGTGGCAAAAACTCCCAGCTGTGTTCGTATAAGGTGCAAGTGGTGTTGATGAATGATGTGTTCACAGCTCCCACAGACAGATACTTCCGCTCATTGGCGACGAGTTATCGGTCAATTTGCCGAGATCAGGCGTTCCACTCGCAGGGCGTTTATGGGAATGACTGCAGTGGGCTTCAAGCTACCTCGGACGGGATCATTATTCACGGACCTATGGCCTTCTTTAAAAACGGTTGCACCATTCAAAAGTCTTTTTGCGGTGAAGAGTCTCATAAGCGTACTGTGCTTGCTGATGTCAATCACTTTTACGCTGTAATCCATGAGAATTTTCATCACAAGTTCCGGGTTTGACTTGAACACTCCTTGTAATATGTTTCAGGAAATAATACGCAATACTATTTCACACCTGCATGCAAAACAGAACTGCTGCATTAAAATAAATAAACAAATAAATCTAATTATAAATGTTTTAAATGTTTACAATCAAGACAAATAAAAGTAAAAAGTTAACGTGTTACAACAACATCAAAACTTTGTTAAAATGCTTAAGATACTTGTATAATTTAACATCATAGCAACAGTTTTTCTGCGCCAGCTTAAACGGTGAGCCGTGAGTAACTGACCTGAGGGCAGACGAGCTGCAGCAGCGCTGTGTTGACGGGGAGCAGCTCGATGTCGGTGCTGATTGTGGTCTGGTCGAAAGGGCAGGCTTTGCGGTGCAGCTTGTTCAGGCACATCTTGCAGACAGTGTGACCGCAGCCCAAGCTGATGGGCTTGCGCACGTTCTCCTCGAAGGTTTGTGTGCAGATGGGACACAACAGAAACTCGGTCCATTGTGGCGCTTGTACAGGCATTGTTGACCAAAAAAGACGTCTGTAGCTCAGATATCCACGCTCTCACAGACGTGAGATGTTTTGTTTTTTGTAAAAAAATCCCAGATGTTGTAAAGATTCCACAGGAATCAAAACACTCTTCTGAATGGTGGCTTTAAATCTTTTCAGACATCGTGTGGACATGTAGCACACAGTGCTGAATACATAACCTGCAAAAAGGATTAAAAATAAATAAATAAATAATTTAATCCATTGACTCAAGCAGCTGTACAAAACCAGTCAGGTAGTCATAATGCAATGCTGAGGTTCTTTTCAGTCGCGGTAGCTAAAAGAGCTAAACCAGACACCGCTGCAATATCTCACGGATCACCTAAAGCTATAGAATGTTTCACTGATCGATACAAACACTTACTGGCTTTAACTCATAGTGTAAATGATACTTATGTCTGTTTAAATGGAAACAAAAAGCAGGGGATTTCGAGTGACTAATCAAAGTGTTGCTTGCTCTGGCAGGTTACACAAGGAAATAGAAGAGGTTAAACAAGAAGAAAAAAACCCACATTAAAGGCTTCGCACTCTGAATCATCCTGCAATAATCAGGAGGAGCCGTAATGCGCAGCTTGCTTTAATTAGCAACTCGTGCAAGACAAAAACCAAGAGTTACACAAGACAAGAATTTCAGAAAACAAAAACAAAAATCTCGGAACAGAAAATTATGCATCAGCTCAAATAATAAGTTTTACCTTCTGAGAAAAGCTCTTTCAGCTCAACATGCTATACATACAGCACCTTTTCATGGAAACGCTGTTTGCTCAGAGCAGATATCTGCAGTCTAAATGGCTGCATGCACTATATTCAAATCAGTTCTGGTAATCTCGTCATGCTTCTGTGGGCCGCGCAAACGCTAACCTGGGAAAGTTCCTCTTTCTTCTCTTCTGGGTTGCCAAGCTCGGTCACACCTCATTCTCACCTGTCCTGGTATGAGTTTCGCTCTGGAGAAGTTCCCTTATGACTAAAATTAGATTGTGTGAGAGTAGTAGGAGGCAGTCATGCTGGACGCTTTTCCCTGTTTTATTTTATTTCAGTTCCTGACCTTTGGGAACTCTGTTGTCATACTGATAAGACGCACATGATGGAGGAAACTTCACTAGAAAATGCTCCTCGCTTTGCGTGCACACAAAGTTTAGCTAATGTATAAACTAAATCACTTCCTATCATCTCCACTGTGTCTGTGCAAGATCTGAAAGTGCAATGTAACAATGAGAAGGAAATACGACTGAAAGCAACGCGGCAGAGACTGAGGTCAAACTTAAAAACTCCCATTATGTTAAAGTTCTCATGAGTGAGTAAATGCGGCTCACTGAGACATGACTCACACTCGCATC
Source organism: Dinotopterus cunningtoni (assembly GCA_028565755.1). NCBI lineage: Eukaryota > Metazoa > Chordata > Actinopteri > Siluriformes > Clariidae > Dinotopterus > Dinotopterus cunningtoni. The sequence continues at coordinate 11,818,161 of JAOTRS010000004.1, forward strand.
ACATGACTCACATTCGCATCACATAAGCACGTGGCTCTCCACATATTTTTCTTTTTTCTGCAGTAATTAAAATGTTCGGCAGTTATTTTCTCACATGCTTATGAAAGCAAGACTGAAACACTGGGGAAGTACAGCTTAAGCAGGTACACACCGAACAGAATTTAAACAGACTGGAGTTAAAGGTGGGACTAATCCTGTTAAGTTTTGATTCTTTTTATTATTAGTTTTAAATATGAAAGTGTTACAGTATTACTCGCCTTTGATAAAAAAGAAAGGTAACCTTAAAGAAAAGCATTGCAAATGTATCATTATTCTTTTTTTCATTAAGAAAAGTAGTGGTCATCAGTTATGTTTTCTTCTGTGGATTTAATATCGGTTGTGACAGCAGAGGTAACAGTGTAACATGTTTACAGCAGACACGAGATGACAACCCAGTCAGTGGTGCAGTCATGTCACTGCACTGAGAAAAAAGAAGTTTGTGATTTACGATAAGTCCAGATGGTGAGAAACGTACAAGTGATGAGAATGACTAAAATAAGGAACACAATCAGGTGAAGAAACAAACTAGTAGATGGGAAAAGACAGAAATGTAATTTAATACCACCATCTTGTATTATTATTATTTTTTTTAAACAGTCTACAGTGATGTAATGGCACACACCCTGACAGCGCTAACTCAGATCTGAGCAAAGTTCCAGATGGGAATTTCACCTAATTTATCTTGTCCTAATGCAGAAATTCTCTCTTATTTCATAACATCACAAATTACTCTTTCGAGTAAGTGGAAAATGAAGTAAAACAGCTCTCAGTTTTGATTACGCCTATTAAAAACACCCTGTGGTCCATGAAGGTAAAACTTCAGTTATCAATCATGTTAGAAGAGGAACAATTCACCACAAAAGATCTCCGCTAACCTTCTGAATCTGCGAAGAGACGAATAAGAACTGACTAACTTATAAGGAAAAGAAGAGGATTTACTCTGTAATGAAATATCAGTTAGTTCATTACTTCATGGCAGCCATGAAAATCGTGCTTGTGATAAACTTGTTACAGCTTGTGATGGGAATTCCAGCTGTTTTCAGTGACTCAGATCATTTAACTCCTGAATAACCCACTGGCACACCTTCTAAGATTTTTTAAAGATACCTTCTGGAAGATTGTGATGACTGATTGTTTACCCATGTCTAGCTTTAAGTGATACTTTCCTGTGAAATCAAATAAATTACATGTAAAATTACATCTAAAATTCATGGCGCTACAAAGTGCATTGACAGAAACATTAAGCTCAACCCTGATGTGGGCATGGCCTGTAAAGCTTTTAATACATTTTCAAACTTTTACTACGCTTTTTATTATTATTTTTTTCTGTCTCTAAACACATCTTATGAGATGCCACATGTGACAGGAAAGAAGTAAATTACATATTTTTCTTCTGAACTAACTACAGGTAGGAACTAAAGTTGTGAAAGAAAACCTGAAGAAATGTTGGAGCACATATCCTACGGGATTGGAGGAATTCAACATAATTTGGGTTGTACAACGATATACTAAAACTGTGCAGACTAAACAATGATAGTCTAGAGCATTCTCTCTGTCACACACAAGCCTGATTTATGCTTCTGTATTAAGTCTAGGGCTTATGTAGGTATTGCATACAGTGTATGCAATGCTGTATCCTGATGCGCACCTCACCAGAAATTTAACTAATGTAATGTTTACATGTTGCGGCGATGCCGACCACAACAACTGTAATTGGTTTACCTCATAGCAGTACATTTTTGTCTGCTTCTACGTTTCCATTTTATGATAGAGCTGAATGAACATGGACCAAATTGAGGACAGACTAAAGGTCAATTTATGCTTCTGTGTCAAGTCTAGGTCGAGTCTACACCTAGGGCGTTGTAAAAATGTATACTTGTGTCCTGGTGTGTGTGGGTCACTCTACAATTACACCGCCAAACCGCTAGGGTTTGTGTGTCGAGTCTGTTCACCACTCTATGATGAGTGTATTTTGAAATGCAGACGGGCTAAACTTCATTTGGCTGAATTTGCTCAAACAAAACTGTAATAAACATATTTCTGCACTTTTCTCTGTCTTCCTTTATGGAATTATTTTTAGATTGTTTTAGAAAGTGTGATTATGCATTGCAAGGTCTTTTTATGTGATTTGTATTTATTGACATAAGAAACTTGGAACATCCAAGGAATATATGGTATTAATTTATGTGATAGACCTTTTAAAAATCAGTGTGCACTGTTCATTAAACCAAAAGCACTAAAAAAGTAATCATACTTTTAATTTAATAATCTGTGCTGTGCATTTATTAATCTGTGTGCACAGCTTATCAATCAGAAGAAGCCGGAATCATGATGCCACAAGGTAGACCAGTTGTTGTGGTCTGTGGTGCCAAAGTGTTCTAGGACTGGCTGGAGGCTGTCCTAGAAGACTTTGGGCATGAGGCAGGGTACACCCTCTACAGGGTGCCTGCCAATCCATTGCACACACACACACTACAGGCAATTTGGAAACTCCAATAAGCCTAATCTGCATGTCTTTGGACTACGGAAGAAAACCAGAGTACCCGGAGGAAAACCACCGGAGGGGAACATGCACACAGACCTGAGGTATTAAGCGAACCTGGACCCGGAAGTTGTAAGGCGACGGTGTTAAACACTAGCCAGATTACCGCCTGTATCAGAATCTGTGACTCCTAAATTTTCAAATAAATGTTATAATAAATAAAACGTTATAGAACATTTACCCCTTTAGAATTATTTAGCATTTATTTCAACAAGCTAGTACAAATCTATCAATTCACACTATGGAAGCATTTTTTGACAAGAACAATTTGTCAGAACATCGGAACAAAGTTTAGGAAGCTGTAATCTACATGATTCACTCGTACACGCGAGTCGACTCTCATTTTCACCTAAAAAGAGTCGAATCAATGAGTCAAATCAATGAGTCGAATCCTTTGCATACGGCACATTGCTGCGCTGTATTTTCCAGTCACGCTCCTGTCCTGAAACTCGCTCTTGTCTTAAAAAAAATTCCCACCTTTAACCTGATGAAACGGCTTGTTAATGGGTGTAGACTGGTTGTGATCACGAAATCACTAAAGTGTGAGTAACACAGGTGGAACCAATACAGAAATACACACACACACACACACAATGTTAGCTCATGTGGCTAAGCTAGCCCAGACTAGACAAAGCCTAGGTTGGGAAACCGTCTGGTTTGAACTAGTAATGATAAATTATTAAGGTTATACGCACTTCCAGTACATTTTATGTCGACGTTAAACCTTGTACTCCTGATTATTTAGTTATTTATTTTATACATTTGTTTTTATCCAGATGTTGCTGTTGATTTAAATAACTCCACACAGCAGGCGTGTAAAACTAGAGAAACAATATAAGCAAGCAGGGCTTGACTACCTAAATAAGCACATCTGATCAGCTCCAAAGTTAAACACAACCAACATAACCTTTACTATCGATATCTTTATATCTAAATCAGATTATATATCGTCGTATTCGTGAACTTAAATGTAAATGAACGAGGACTGTTAGCTAACACACAACGCTTTCTAACCAATAAAAATAAACAGCTCCTATTTATTTAATCGATTCTTTTGCTTTAAGATAATTTTTTTGCCTCGTTTATAATCTACCAGTTCCACCCGAATGCTCGTGTTTTTATCTAGACAAACACGGGTTTATTTAATAGTTTGCTGTTTTTCTTTTGGCTAGTCAGATGTTTGTTAGTTATTTGAAGTTGTTTATTTCACGCAACCACAACACACACAATAAACCACTACAATCTTAAACATTCTAACTCACATGCAAAACATCAATTGTTTAGCACAAACCATTGATTTCAGCTTTTCAAAATGGCTTTTCAACGCATCTGCAGTTCGCCCACTAGCACTGCTAACAAAGCTGACACTTGTAACGTTAATAGCAAGAGAGAAAGAATCCGAAAACACGAAATCCTGGAATCACGTAAACGTAACAGAAGCTACACGGAGGTCTGTGATAATTACAAAATAAAACGTGTAACATTTTTATACGCAGACAATACGCCTTACTATGCTAAACTGGCTAGCTTATCGAATACTAGCATCATGCTAGCGTCATCCACCTTTCCAGTCCTCAAATGATTTTCAGTAAAATAACATTTATTGTTCAATATGCACAATATTCCATTAAATCGGTTTTATATAAATATAACAAAGATTAGGTACTGACCTAACTGTAGTTCGTGGCTAACAAACTTAACATTACGCACTCGTTAGCAAGTGAGTAAACCTAGTAATTGTTAGCAAACTAGCTAGCTAGTAAAGAGTGAAACTTTAAACAACACATTGGTATGGATAAATAAATGCTGGTTATACTCACATTGTGTGTTTAAACCCTGCCATTTTTTAGCGGTCTATAGAGAAATTAATCAGTTTATTTTCGGTCATCATCTCAACAAGGATGTGCGCGCGGTATCAGCTTAACTACAAACTACAGGCAAGAAGCCAGACTGCGCATGCGCACTGCAACTAACACCTCCAGGGCTAAATACGTGCCTGTGTGTATACATAAAGGAGATGTAAAAGTTTAAACAGAGCTCCATAAGAATATATTTTCAACATCTACTTTAACTATACGACTTTAGAAGGATTTCTGTATTACGGGAAAATATACAAAAGACTGAAAAAAATCTAATTATGGAAAAAAATAGACATAACTCAGCTCTTTTTACAATATTGACCATAGTTATTTTTGTAAAATAAAGAATTAGTCCCATTTACTTCATGCCTAAAGCCACAATGACACACACACAGAACCCAAACAGGCTAAATTTTCAAGATGTTTTCATGTGGTAATGAGATGGTGACATGACTTACTTGCTTCTTTTTGCATGAGTAATATTTAGATTGCCTTTATTCCATTAAAGGCACAAGACAAAATGGTAATAATAAGGTAACTAATAAGATTTTAGCAATAATATTGAATATCCAACTATTTACATATACTTTATTAAAACTATGAACATTAGCCAGAACTAGATTACAAAAAAGTTTAAACAAAAAGACCTCCAAAAAGTAGATAAGGATCAGAAGCAGAAATCAAGGTATTTGTGATTTTATAAAAAACATCATTTATTATGCATGCATTTAAAAGACAAAGACCAAAACATAAAAAAATTAAGAAAATAATCCTGCTTTTAAGGTTCTTTAATTTATAAAATGACAAAATTCATATTTGCAAAAGACCATATTTCAGACTGTACAAGAGGAGAATATTTCATTTGTGCCTACAAGACATGTACAAAGACTCACTACATCAAGATGCACACTTAAAATAAAAAGAATATGTCCAAAGTGTATCGCCATAATAAAAATAGAAACTATACAAGCAGACTGATAGATGTACATTTTAAAGGATGGCAATTAAAAGAAACAATTATAGATCCTTTCTAATCCTGCTTTGAGGGAGGGGGTATTTAAAACAGTTTAGGGAGCTGTCTCAACCTGCTGAGATCAAGAAAATTTCCTACAGAGCCTTCAGTTTCCGGAAGTGATGCGAGTCTGTAATTGTTGGATAAAGAGGATCGGCGGTGAGGTCGAAGTTGAGGAAGGACCAGTTTTGGATCGTTCTCTTTTTCTGGACTTGTTTTTGTGTGTGTAAGAAGCAGCATTTTAGGCCGTAAATCTCGTATAAGACCGCTTTGAGAGTCTTGAGTGGAAAGAAGTGGTTCAGGCTGCCCATTACCTCCATTTTTTAGAATAAAGCCAGTTTCCCTCCCCACATTTTCTGATGTGTCAATTTGCAGGGAGCAGCCAAGCGCAGAGTCTGCCTGTACTGTCTGTGCTCTCTGAGCTGTCTGGACGCAGTCATCCTCTGCCTCATCACTGCTGCTGTCTTCACCCTCCATCAGTCCGTATTTCTTCATATATTTGCAGGTGGCTAGAGACATGTTGGTGGAGGAAAGGATGCTCAGGCCAGTGCTGCTCTTATCCAACGGAGTCCTTCCAAAAAGCAGAGCGCCAGGGTTGGATCGAGCTTCAGGTGACTGGCCTCCCAGCGACAGGCGGGACAGCTGAGAGTCACTGAGGTACTTCAGAGCAATGGCATTGGCTTCTAAACTCAGATCCACACCGCCACTCGATCCCCACATGCTGGTGCCGACTGGATCAGAAAGAGTCAGCCTCGGGATGACTGCCTCAGGGTTTATGCAGGCCAGTGTGCTAGACAAACACAGTGATTAATATAATAAAAGACTAAAATAAGATTTCACAGGTGCTTATAAAAGGTTTGTAAAAAATATTTAACTATTAACAACATGGTGATGGGATAAAGGTTCTGAAGTATCCTTGGGCACTGCACTCACAGCAGTGATGACATGACATTATAAAATCATTTATTTTCACTGCAAGGTGGAGAGCTTTAAGACCCTTTAATGAAGCAAAGTTAGTATCCTGAGAAAAGCTAATGCAAAGTTTACCTTGCAAATGAGAAACAGCAATTCAGAGATTACCAACAGCACTGAGGCACAATGCTGTTTTGTTTTTCTCTGAGTGTAATACATTATCTATGTTTTTTTTGGGTTAAAGTTCCATACAGTATATTGTCAATGCTAAGTCACTGAGCTCTGCAGCTACAAACATGAAGTGTTTGATTTACATGAAACAGAATTAACCTGGTACATTGGTTTAGACAACAAAAATCATAAAGAAAAAAAAAAGGGAAGTGGGCCAATGTTTTATAATACAGGTGTCCCAAAAGTCATTATACACATAACATGATTAAGAAATTACTGCACTGTTAAGATGTTAACAGTTCAATGTGAGTGGGAGAGATTACACTGTGTTTACAATGTTTTT